>PVIU01019767.1:0-35753 GCA_004026605.1 Ondatra zibethicus
AGCCTATGCTACACAGGCATCCCATGCCATTCTGAGCTTTCTAACAAGAGCCCATCTCAAAATATAAACAAAACCATTCATTGTAATTACCATTCTGATATGCTTGCTTCATTCCCTTTACTTTCCATAGATGAAAACATCTCTGTGTTGACAGGTGGATGTTCCTACAGAATCACTGTGCTCTTGATGACTGTCAAGAGATAAGCAATGCCTCTCCTCCATAGGGGAACTTACGGTGTGAACCGTGTGCACTTCATGCCATGTCTGACTGACTTACAAGCATATTAAAAGTTTAATGAGCAAGCACCAACCAGAAGGCATTGTTCCCTGCCCTATAAGAATGAACTAAGACAAGAAAATGTTAAGAATCTCTTCTAAATTTAAAGCTGAGATTTGGGGGGAAGTTGAAAGCAAAGATTTGTTTCTGGAAAACATAGTAGATACTGAAGTAGGAAGAAGGGAGGAACATCATTCTTCTAAAAACCTTGACTGCCCTTCCTTACAGCCTCCCTTACAACAGACATGTGCCACTATCCTTCTCTTCTCAATGGAACAGAGAGATCCATGAATGTAAGGCAGAGAGTTGCTGTGATTTACTTTGGGTTAGCTTGAGTGTTTTCACTAGAAACTCAAGTCCAGGAACCCTGATCTCCAGAGTCATGGGGAAGTTTTAAGGTGTGATACCTAGAAGGAAGTGACTGGACCATGGGGCTACCACTCTTAGAGGGGTGAATGCTGTCCTCTCAGATGCGGTTTGCTAGAGTTTGCTCTCGAAAGAATGGGCTGTACGATGACCTCACATACATGGTCCTTTGTGCTTATGGCCATTTTCCTTCCCAGTTCCCTGCCATGTTGTAATATGCTAAGAGTCCAAGCAGATGGAGCCACCCAAACTCAGGCTAAAGCTGCCCCCACTGAACAAAATGTACCTCTTTTCTTTATGAAGCTCCCAGTGTCATATATTCTGTTATAGCAACACAAAGTGAATGGAGGCAGGTTGTCCTTAATGTTCCCAGTGAAAACTGTGCTTCATATGGTTTTAGACATTTGTGTCATGAAGAGCACCTCTAATTTCTGTCGGTTCTTTGTGTCTTTGTAAAAAGCTACTTTGCCTTTTCTTTTACTGAATTTCTGGTAGCTGCACTTAATGTATTCTGTCCCTTTGCACCAATTTGGCTTAATGCTAAAAGAACCTTTAAATTCAAAGAAGGCTTCTGCCCTTCCCTAACCTGCTACCCCCACAGTTGGAAGTGGACTGAGATGGCAACAGACACACAGGGGAGAAAAATCAGTTAATTGTGGCTGTCAGAATTGTTTTAGGTGACTTTGTACTTGGGTTTAAGACCACCATGAACTGAGAATTCACATAGCAACAAAAAACCTGCGGTATGCTAGTGCCAGGAATGACTCATCTGGTGAGAACGGTATTGTATTGATAATACAATGCAGACAGAAGGAAAAGACTGTGCTATCTGCTCTCTTTGTGCTTCTGACCTTGAGCAGAATTATAACTTGTTTGTTGCAGAAGTTGAGCATCTAATGTGCTGTTGCACCTGTTAGTTCTTGTATACTAAATGGCAAAGCACTTGCAGATCTGTGATTGCTTTGTGGGTGAAATATTTTCTGCAATCTGGTGAACCGGCTTTTTAAAGACAATGTATTCAATTGTGTTTCTTGCATTCCTTATCTCTCAAAAGTGTGCTTCCTTGTGCTGTTTCAATACTCCAGTCATCCCTACATCTTAGGACATGTCTGGCTTTGTACTTTCAAGGTAACATTATAATTTTTTTTTAATACAGAGACCATGAACCAGGCAACTCCTGCCAGGAAGCTGGAAGAGGTTCTTCATCTTGCAGAGCTCTGCATAGAAGTCCTACAGCAGAATGAGGAGCATCATGCTGAGGTGATGACTCGTAGCCAGAACATAAAGTTCCCCCAAGGGCTTTGCCATAGCGGGGGCAGCGCTGAACAGATAGCCTGACTGGAGTCTCAGTGTGCATCTGTACACATTTCCTGGAAATGCGACTCCTGTGTGTTAGAAAGAGTGTGTGTGTGTGTGTGTGTGTGTGTGTGTGTGTGTGTGTGTGTGTGTGATTTCATATCGATAATAAGGACATGGGAAAGCTTGGGAGATCGGTCCCTAAGATACATAAACAATAGTTGACAGAGCTGGAACACACCCATCTTGGGGATGACAAACCAGTTGCTTTCTTGTCCCCATGATATGATCGTTTTGTTTGAAAATGTGTTCTGGTAAGCATTAAATGGGAGATTTGTGATGAACTTTATAATCAAAAACATTCACAGTTGTGTAACTGCTGACTGTAATCTTCCCCCTCATATCATACTTTCCGTATGTTTTCACTGAGTCTTCGGTTGTTTTGTTGTGGCTGCTATTGCTGTTGTTTGCCGTGCTTGAGAAGAACCTGGACCCTTCTATGTGTTCCCCAACATTCTGGTCCTGGGCCCCATTGTTATCCAATGTTTTAATTGCATATTACCATTTACTACAGGTCTGGAGTATTCTCACACCAACCTGCTATTCTGAGATTTAAACTTCTCTTTCCTATAGTTGTGAATTTATCCACAAAAACAATTTCCTGGTTTTGAGTTAAATGGAAAAGATATTAAGAATTAAATAAATACAGTAAACTTTAGTGTCCTGACAGTGCTATTATTTTTGAGGAAGCAGATGTAATGAACCAAAAGAAAACAGAGCATATATATATGAATATATTCATATATATGAATTTATAGAATATTTATTTTTAATGGAATCTAGTTTTCAAAAAATATGAGAAACTACAGGCTCTATATTTTAAGCAAATTCTTAGAAAAGAGTATTCATGGAGCCTTACTACAGTCAACTAAGATTTATTGTATCTACTTATAAATATGATCATTCAAAACATCTGCCTTTAGCTCACACTGTGGAATCTAGTTTTTAGCTTGCATCTGTCATGTGTGAACTTGTTATGGATATTTTATTTTAAACTGAAGAAACAGCTGCTTCAATAATTTAAAATGAATTCCCAGGAGGATGTTTTCTGGGCTAGCATCACTGCCATGCTACAAAGGAAATGATCATATGATAAAATATAGGTATGTTTCGTCGTCTTTGTCTTGTTCTGAAAGAGATTATCATCAGAGTCCAAGGCATTTCTGAATTGTTTTAATCTGAACAGAGATTCTATTTCAATATGTGTTTCAGCTAAGTCAGCTAATATTCATATGCATTTGACAGAAATTAAAATGTAATGATTTTAACAGAGTCATTGTCGTCACTAAAAGTGCTTGTTAAAGTATAATGAGTGAAGCACAATTAAAATATAGATACTATTTGTTTTTTAATCCATAATATACAATTGACTTCACTGAAATGCTCACAGCCCAGAAGTATCACCGTCCTCTGTGCTACAATGACATAGGAACTATATTGCTGACTCCTTTATAAATACTGTGTAACATAGTGGCATTTTTCTGTTCTGCTTATGCTCCAAATTCTTGGAATCCCACAGGGAAGAGAGGTGAGTAGAATTGTTTCCTCTTTTTCTGTCATAAGACAGCCTTTCAATGTGACTGTGAAACAGAACCCGTTTTGATAGTTGTCACTTTAAAGTCAACTTAGGCCTTTCCTTGGAATGCAAGACTTTCCTCTGAGTGGGCTCACCTTTGCTACACTGTTAGGTGATGGTGCTTAGTTAATAATCACATGCATAATTAATGCCTTGCAGCCCAAGTAAAACACAATGCAAGGAATGGAAACAGTGGCTTTTTTGCTTTGCCTTTCATTGATTTTTAAAAATCTTTCTTTCCACCTTTATATCAGATATTCCCTCTGAGCAATACAAGAGAAAAAATTGGTCTGATTTCAAAGTCATCTCCAGAGTGAGTGCATTGGTGGATGCCACTCTCCTCTGAGGTTCATTTTGCTGGCTTCCAGGGCCAGTTTCTTTACCTCTGTACTTCACCTCCTCTGGGGAGGTTAATGCGTTTGCCTCAAGGCAACCTTCAGGTGACTCTGGTTCCCACTCTTCTTTCCACTCTGCCTCCCTCTGCAATGCAGTCCACTCAACAGGACTAAGTGGCCATTTCTGTCCTCCCACAATCCCTCAGTGAGACATTCATCTCCTTGACAGGAACTTGCTTTTAAGGCTGTCCCTCCTCCTCTGGAGACCTCTTGACCTCTCTGGTTTTTCTTTAAGATACTGTGTTTCCTCCCCCAGAAAGAAGATTTTAGCTCCTTTCCAGCAAAATCTTTAAGACTTTCTCCACATTTCACAGAGAAGCTGTCGGGTCAGAGATTTCAGACAAAATGGATCTAGCAGTTCTTCATCCCAAAACCATTCCCTTTAATAGAGCTAGAAAGTCCAGGTGCCTACTGGAAAAGTCATTAGCTCTAATCAGCTATATGTGCACATGTGTGTAGAGACCAGAGGTTGACATGGGTGTCTGACTTCCTCTGTCATCCCCCATATTATTCTTTGATACAAGGTCTCTCACTGAACCTAGAGCTCACATATTCAAGCTAGGCTGGCTGGACAGCAAGGTCCAGTGAGCTACATGTCTCTGCCTCCCCACCTGCCTTTGGCTCTTTATGTGGATGCTAACAATCCAGACTTAGGTTTGCATGCTTGTGCAGCAAGCACAGACTTGGCAACAGAGCTTTTGTTGTTATTTTTGGTTTTGGTTAGTTGTTGTTTTTATGGTTATACGTTTTGTTTTGTGGAGACAGGGTCTTGCTATATAGTCCAGACTGACCACCAACTCATAACCACTTTACCCAGTCTCCAGATTCCAAATATATGCTACCATGTTTATACAATTAGTTTTTGGGTTTATGTGTATGTGTTTCACTTTGAAATGAGGTTGGTGTGGGAGGTCCTTCTGTATATGTGTTGCTTTTCTTGGTTAATGAATAAAGAAACTGGCTTGGCCTGATAGGGCAGAGTAGAGCTAGGTGGGAAAAACTAAACTGAATGCTGGGGGAAAAAAGGCAGAGTCAGGGAGAAGCCATGTAGCCCCACCAGAGACAGATGCCAGAACATTACCCAGTAAGCCACAGCCTCATAGCGATACACAGATTAATGGAGATGGGCTAGTTTAGGATATGAGTTAGCCAGGAACATGCTTAAGCTATTGGCCCAACAGTATTGCAGATAATATGGTTTCTGTGTGATTATTTTGGGGCTGAGCAGCCAGGAACAAACAAGAGGCCTCCTACAACATGAGGTATCTAATTTGCTGTGTAACAGAGAATGACCTTGAACTTTTAATCCCTCTACTTCAAGAATTGCAGGCAGACCCCAGCATGCCAACTTTATATGGTGATGGTAACAGAACCCAGGGCTTCATACATACATACATACATACATACATACATACATACATACATACATACTTACATACTGTTGGTCAATATTGCTTTGGCTATTGGTTCCAAATTTTGTTGGAGTTTTATGGTTTGTTTTGTTGTTATTTGTTGGTGTTTTTGTTGTTCCATATGAATTTTAGGGTTGTTTTTCTTAGATATTCTGGCATTAACCCTTTGCAAATACACAACAGTCAAACAATTTATTTTCTCATACCCTGAGGTTATCTCTTTACTCTGTTAACTGGTATTTTACTGTGCATATGACCTTTTGTTTGACATAATTCCATTAGTCTGTTTTGACTTTTGCTTTCTATGATTTTCAAGTCTTACCTAGACCCTTGCTCCTTCCAATATCTGAATCTGCTTCCCGAGTTTTCTTGTAGTGTTTACATAGTTTCTCTCCATCATTTTACAGTGGCTGTGTGTGTGTGTGTGTGTGTGTGTGTGTGTGTGTGTGTGTGTGTGTTTGATCCATTTTGAGTTGGTTTTTGGAGCTGAGGACAGCACAGGAATCTAGCTTCTTCACATGGATATCTGACTTTTTCAGTCCATTTATTTTCTGGTTTTTGTTATGTTTTGTTTTTGTTTTTTCTCTAATATAGCTTTTAGTACCTTTGTTGGTGGACTTTTCTTTCCCACCCACCAGTTCCCAAGGAGACTTAATATTAATTACAAATGGTTGGCCAATAGCTCAGGCTTGTTTCTAAATAATTCTTACATTTAAATTATTGCATATTTCTTATCTATTTTTGCCATGTGGCTTGGTACCTTTTCTCAGTCCAGCATGCCCATCTTGCTTCTCTCTATGTCTGCTCAGGATTCCCCCAGCTATGCCCTTCTTCATCCTAGCATCCTTAGTTTGGTTGTCCCACCTATACTTCCTGCCTGGTTACCAGTCAGCCAACTTCTTATTAAACCAATTCAAGTGACAGATCTTTACAGTGTACAGACAGCATACCTTTGCTGAAGATCAGTTGACCGTGAGTGCAAGTTTTGTTCCAAGTCATCTGTTCTGTTCTACCGATGCATGCCTCTTTAATGCCTGTTTGTTTATTTATTTAGGATTGATTGATTCTATGTGTGCACACACTAGTGCACACAAGTGGAGATCGAAGGACAACTGCCAGAAGTTGCTTCTCTCCTTCCACCATGTCTGTCCCAGGATCACAGGTCATCTGAGTTGGTGACACCTTTACCTGCTGAGCCATCTCACCTGCCCCTTTGTCTCTTTATAGTTAATCCCTATAACTTGGTATATTTTGAATTCAAGCAGTGTAATGCCTTATGCTTTGTCCTTTTCGTTTTCAATTTCTTTGGATACTTGCAATTTTTTGTGGTTCCATATGAATTTTAGAATTTTTTCATAGTTTAATGAAGAAAGTCATAGACTTTATTAGTATTGTTATAGACAAGGAAGTGGAAATCCAGGCAGAGAAGGAATGGGCTTCTGATAGCTCAAGTTTTGTGTCTGAGTTCAGAAGCTCAATGCTTTACGGCATTCATGCTTATCTGCTTCCATCTTCAACTACTTAGAGTAAAACTTACAAGGCTTTCAAAGTATTATCAACCTGGCACATATAGTTATCATTCAAGATTTACTTACATTTTCCTCCTTATATATATTATATTCATTTATATTTATATTGTTTATATATATAAATATGTATTTATTTATAAATCATTCAAGATTTATTTTGATAAACTGTTGCCATCTGCCTCTGTCAAATCGCTTACACTAAGTTGTGGCTTAACCTTGGAGGCAAGACAGATTTAGAGAACTCCTATCATGACATTCCGTAGGTGCCCCCCAATAGGCTATTTTCTGAGAAGGGTTTCCTCCACCCCCTATGGAGACTCTGTTGCTCTTGAACCTCTGCCGCCTCAATAAATGGAACCCCAAGTTCAGTGCCCCTCTTCCCTCCAATCCAGGTTAGAAAGGCTGCCTCCAGTGGGATGGCAAGAAAAAGGAGGGACAGGTAATGGGACTGATTTTATGTTCTAAAATAACTCTGACTTTTGCACCACATATACCACACACATGGTGTACGTTCACCCACACACACACATACACTTAAAATTAACTAATTAATTAATTAAAAGACAGACTGCTTAAAACTTTCTCAAGTCATCACTAAGGTATTTACCATGTCTTGACTTACAGTCACAGGACTAAGTTTATCAAAAGTACAATTTGAGACCTAAATAATACTTCTGTAAAACATAATGAAGTGTATGGTTAATAGATAGCAAAATCATAAGCTTTTTTAAAAACTTATATTCTATTACTTTTCATTCCCAGACTGGCTCTCTCTTCCAGTTAACTTTAAAATGAGCTTTAGGAATTTGATAGTCCCAAAACAATGCTGCACTAACATGCCTCGTAGGGTCTTAATTTTAGCCTTCTGTGATGGTATTGGCTGTGAACAGGACGTGAGATTTTGCAAGCATCTATCCTCACAGGACTGAATTCTGACTAGCATTTCTACCCTGCTCTGCTCAGTGAGGACTCTCAGATTCTACTTTACTTTGTCCCCATTGTAACTCAAAGGTCAGGGGCAAGATGTGTAAAATACAACAACACATACTATTATTGTACATGATTTATTTAATGCTATTTTTATTATCATTAGTTATCATATTATTAGATTTTTATATATTATCATAGATCCCTGTTCTGGTATTTAGAAACAACCACTGCATGTTACATTATGCTCAGTTTATGGAGCCTAACATCCCTGAACAAATTCCTCATTTGTACATTTATCACAGTATTGAGGAAAACATTAAAATGCCTGTAACTAAGAGGTTTATTTGTGCTGCATTTTCTGGCTTAAATAAGCTTTTGTTTCTACTTGTTTTATGGCAGTTAGTTATGTGTAATGTTTAACATACCATTATTCTATTATTTTAAGTCCGTATTTATTATAGTAAAAAAGATTTTAAAATATAGTTTCAGAATTTTACAATTCACTCCTTTAATTTGTCTTTTATCTTTTCCTGATAAAACCTACTCCATACTTAAATACAGTTCAAAAGTAAGTAGGTGCTTCTTGAACTGCAGGGTTTAGATGATGATGATTATGATTGTGATTATGATTATGATTGTGATTATGATTATCTCATACATTGCATCTCAACCATAGTTTCCCCTCCTAGTTCTCGTTCCCACCTCTCCTCTCTCCCAGATCCACTTCTCTGTTTCCCTTCAGAAAGGAGCAGGCCTCCCAGGGATTTCACCAGAACACAGCATAATAAGTTACAATAAAACTAGATCCCTCGATGTCAGAGAAGGAGCTCGGTCCTACCTGAAATTGATGTGCCATGCTTTGTGCAATTTCATGGAAGTCCTGCCCCTTTCTGAATGGAGATGAAGGAGGAGTGGATGGGTAGAGGGATAGCTGGGAAAGGGGTGGGGACAGGTGGGGAAGAGGACAGGGAAACTGGTTGGTATGTAAAATAAATGAAAAAAATGTTATTTAAATTTTTTTTAAAAAAAAATACTAGTCACAAGCCCTCATACCAAAGCTAGACAAAGCATATCAGTAGGAGGAAAAGGGTCCTAAAAACCCGCAAAAGAGTCAGAAACAACCCCTACTCCAATAGTAACATATCCAGAGGACCTAGTGAAGACCCATGCAAGCTCAGTGATTGTCACTCCACTCTCTATGGGCCCCTATAAGCCCTGCTTAGTTGATTCTGTGAGCCATGATCTTGTGGTGTCCTTGACCCCTCTGGCTCCTTCATTCCTTCTTCCCTGGGCTTTCCTGAATTCTGTCTAATGTCTGAGTCTCTGCATCTGCTCCCATCATTTGCTGGATGAAGCCTCTCTGATAAATAAATGCCTAGGCACTGATCTATGAGAATAGCATAGTATCATTTGGAATCATTTCGTTGACTTGCCAGTCGTGTTTGGCTTTATCCTAGGTCTCTGGGCCTCCAGTTTCTGGCCATCCAGGCAGTGTTTGGCATGAGCTCCCTCTCAAGGCATGGGCCTCAAGTTATATCAGTCATTGGTTGATCACTCCCACAAATTCTGTGCCACCTTTACCCCAGCACATGTTGCAGGCAGGATAATTGTAGACGGAGGCTTTGTGACTGGGCTGATGTCCCAGTCCTACCAATGGAAGCCTTTCTGGGTTACAGAAGATGGTTGGTTCAGGTTCCGGTTCCTGTTCTTCTCTAGGGTCACCCTCATACATTCCAGGGAGTTTCTACTGCACTATGCTTTCACATCGCAGCCCCCCCCCAAAATGGCCCCAAATTCCAACCATCTCTCCTTGTATATTCTCCCGTGCAACCTGATTCCTACTATTCCTATACCCACCCACCCCCCCAAGTCCACCTGAAAAATCTATTCTATTTCCCTTTCCCAGGTATATCCGTTGATATCCTTGAGCCCTCATTATTACTTAGCCTCTCTGTGTAATGTGGGTTGTAGCATGATTATCCTTTACTTAACAGCTAATATCCACTTGGGAGTGAGCACATAGCATGTCTGTCTTTCTCAGACCCACACTCAAGATGATTTTTTATTCTGGTTCCATCCCTTTTGAATAAAATTTCAGGATGTCATTTAAATAAATAGTTGAGTAGTACTCCATTGTGTAAATATACCACTTTTTCTTCCTCCTTTCTTTAGTTGAGACACATCAAGTTGTTTCCAGTTTCTGACTATTATGAATAAAGCTGCTATGAACATAGTTAAGTAAGTGTCCTTGTGGTAGGATGGAGCGTTCTTTTTGTATATGCCCAGAGTGGTATAGCTGGGTCTTGAAATAGATTGATTCTCAATTTTAATTTACCGAGAAACCATCATATTGAGTTCCACAGTAGCTGTACAAGTTTGCACTCCCATCAGCAATGGGAGCTTCCCTTGCTCCATGTCCTTGCTAGCATAGTATCTCACTTATGTTTTGATTCTAACAGGTGTAAGATCAAAGGATTTTTGATTTTCATTTCTCTGATGGCTATGGCTGTTGAAAATTTCTTTGATTTTCATCTACTTTAGATTCCTTTATTGAGACTTCTCTCTTTATATCTGTACCCCATTTTTAATTGGATTGTTTGGTTTGTTGATGTCTAGTTTCTTGAGTGTTTATATTTGGATATTAGCCTTCCATTGGATATGGAGTTGGTGAAAACCCTTTCCCCTTCTGTAGGCTGCCATTTTATCCTATAGACTATATCTTTTGACTTACAGAAGCTTTTCAGCTTCATGAGGTCCCCTTTATTAATTGTTAATCTTAGTGTCTGCAATAACAGTGTTCTGTTCAGGAAGTTGTCTCCAGTGCCAGTGAATTCAAAGCACTCAGTTTCTCTTCCATCTGGGTCAGTATATCTGCTATTATCTTGATATCTTTGATCCACTTGGACTTGAGTTTTTTTAAGGGTGATAGGTATGGATCTACTTGCATTTTTCTACATGCATACATCTAGTTAGATCAGCAACATTCATTAAAGATGCTTTCTTTTTTCCATTGTGTATTTCTGGCTTCCTTATTAAAAAAAATGTGTCTGTAGGTGTGTAGATTTACATCCAGGACTTTAATTTGATTCCATTGATCAACATGTGTTTTATGTCATTACCATGCAATTTATATTACTATACGTCATAGTAGAGAAATCAGGTATGGTGATACATCTGGAAGTTCTTTTATTGTACAGAATTTTTTTTTCTACATGAAGTTGAGTATTATTGTTTTAAGGTCTGTAAAGACTTGTGTTGGAATTTTGATGGGGTTGTGTTGAATTTGTAGATTACTTTTGGTAGGATAGTCATTTTTACTGTTTTACTATGAGCATAGGCAATCTTTCCCTTTTCTGATATATTCTTCAATTTCCTTCTTCAAAGACTTAAAGTTTTTGTCATATAGGTCTTTCACTTGCTTGGTTAGAGTTACACTAAGATATTTTATATTTGCAGCTATTGTGAAGGGTGTTGTTTCCCTGATTTCTTTCTCATTCCATTTGCCATTTACATATAGGAGAGCTAATGAATTTTTTTTAAGTTAATCTTGTATCCAGATGCTTTGCTGAAGGTATTTATCAGTTGTAAGAGATCCGTAGTAGAATTTTTGGGGTCACTTATATATACTATCATATCATCTGCAAATAGTGAAAGTTTGACTTCTTCCTTTCCAATTTGTATCCCCTTGATCTCCTACAGTTTGTTATATTGAATAGATATGGAGAGAGTGCACAACCTTTTCTTGTTCCTGGGTTTAGTGGAATTGCTTTGAGTTTCTCTCCATTTAATTTGATGCTGTCTATAGACTTGCTGTAAGTTGCCTTTATTATGTTTAGGTATGTTTCTTATATCCACGATTGGTCTAAGACTTTTAATATGATGGGTGTTGGATTTTATTCAAGGCTTTTTAGGCATCTAATGAAATTAATGTGTGGGTTTTTTTCTTTCAGTTTGATTATATTGTGGGTTACATTGGCAGGTTTTTATATGTTGAACTATTCTTGCATGTCTGGGATGAAGCCCACTTGATGTTGAATGATCATTTTGATAAATTCTTGGATTCGGTTTGTAAATATTTTATTGAGTAGTTTTGCATCAATTTTTATGGGAGGAATTGATCTGTAATTCTCTTTCCTTGTTGAAACTTTGTGTGGTTTTGGTATCAGAGTGACTGTGATCTCAAGAAATGAGTTTGCAACGTTTCTTCTGTTTCTTTTTTTTAAATATTTATTTATTATGTATACAATATTCTATCTGTGTGTATGCCTACAGGCCAGAAGAGGGCACCAGACCCCATTAAAGATGGTTGTGAGCCACCATGTGGTTGCTGGGAATTGAACTCAGGACCTTTGGAAGAGCAGGCAATGCTCTTAACCTCTGAGCCATCTCTCCAGCCCCCGTTTCTTCTGTTTCTATTTTGTGGAATAATTTGAACAGCATTGGTGTTGGATCTTTGAAAATCTGGTAGAATTCTGCACTAAAACCATCTGATCCTGGACTTTTTTTGGTTGGAAGAGTTTTAATGACTGCTTCTCTTTCCTTGAGGGTTATAGGTCCATTTAAAATATTTGTCTGATTTTGATTTAGTTTGGTAAGTGGTGTCTATTAAGAAAACAAACTGAAAAAAACCCACATGATCATCTTAATAGATGCCAAAAAAACATTCGACAACATCCCTTCATGATAAAGGTCTTGGAGAGAGCAGGGAAACAAGGAATATACCTAAAAATAATAAAGGCACTATACAGAAAGCCACCAGCCAACATCAAAATAAATGGAGAGAAACTCAAAGTGATTCCACTGAAATCAGGAACAGCACAAGGTTATCTACTCTCTCCATGGATACAAATGGGAAAAGAAGAAGTCAGACACTCACTATTTGCTGATGATATGTTAGTTTACATAAGTGATCCCAAAAATTCTACCAAGGAACTTCTACAACTCATAAACACCTTCAGTAATGTAGCAGAATACAAGATTAACTAAAAAAAAATATCAGTAGCCCTCCTTTATACAGATGATAAATGGGCTGAGAAAGAAATCAGAGAAATATCACCCCTCACAATAACCACAAAAAACTTAAAATATTTCTGAGTAACTCTAACCGAACAAGTGGAAGACCTATATGACAAGAACTTTAAATCTTTGAAGAAAGAAATTGAAAAAGACACCAGAAAGTGGAAAGATCTCCCATGGTCTTGGTTAGGCAGAATTAACATAGTAAAAATGGCAATCTTACCAAAAGCAATCTACAGATTCAATGCAGTCCCCATCAAAATCCCAGGAAAATTCTTCACAGGCCTCAAAAGAATACTCAACTTCATATGGAAAAGCAAAAAACTCAGGATAGCCAAACAATCCTGTACAATAAAGGAACTTCTGGAGACATCACAGTTCCTGACTTCAAACTCCATTACAGAACTGCAGTACTGTAAACAGCCTGGCATTCGCATAAAAACAGGCAGAAAGACCAATGGAACCGAATCAAAGACCTGGCTATCAATCCACACACCTAGAAACACCTGATTTTTGACAAAGAAGCAAAAAATACAAAATGGAAAAAAGAAAGCACATTCAACAAATGGCATTGGCATACCTGGATATCAGCATGTGGAAGAATGAAAATAAATTTATATCCATCCCCATACACAAAACTCAAGTCTGAATGGATCAAAGACCTCAACATAAAGCCAACTACACTGAACCTCATAGAAAAGAAAGTGGGAAGTACACTTGAATACATTGACACAAGAGCCCGCTTCCTAAATATAACCCTGGTAGCACAGACACTGAGAGAAAAAATTAACAAATGTAACCTCCTGAAACTGAGAAGCTTCTGTAAAGCAAAGGACACAGTCAATGAGACAAACAGAAGCTTACAGAATGGGAAAAGATCTTCACAAAGCCCACATTGGACAGAGGCCTTATCTCTAAAATATACAAAGAACTCAAGAAATTGGTCATTGAAAGAACAAATAATCCAATAAAAAAATGGGTTTCAGACCTAAACAGAGTCAACAGATAAATCTAAAATGGCTGAGAGACACTTGAAGAAATGCTCAACATCCTTAGCCATCAGAGAAATGCAAATCAAAACAACTCTGAGATTCTGTCTTAACATCTGTTAGAATTACCAGGACCAAAAACATTGATAACAGCTTATACTGGAGAGGATGTGGGTTAAAGGTAACACTTCTCCATTGCTTGGGGGGGGGGGTGTAAACTGGTACAGCTACTTTGGAAATCAGTGTGACAATTTTCAGAAAATTAGGAAAGAAACAACCTAGCTCAAGACCCAGCAATATCACTTTTTTGGGTATCTACCCAAAGGATGCTCTACCATACAAGGACAGGTGCTCAACTATGTTCTTATCTGCTTATTTGTCATAGCCAGAACCTGGAAACAACCGAAATGCCCCTCAACAAAAGAATGGATAATGAAAATGTGGCACATTTACTCAACTACACTGTGGAAAAAAGTAAGGACATCTTGAAATTTGTGGACAAATGGATGGACCTAGAAAACAATATATTGAGTGAAGTAACCCAGATCCAGAAAGAAAAATATAATATATACTCATTCATAAGTATCTTTTAGACATAAAGCAAAGAAAAACCAGCCTACAATTCACAATCCCAGAGAACCTAGACAAAAAACAGGACCCTAATCGAGACATATGTCTATCTAATCTACATGGGAAGTAGAAAAAGACAAGATCTCCTGAGTAAATTGGGAGCATGAGGACCATGGGAGAGGGTAGAAGGGGAAGGGGAGGAAGGGAGAGAGCAGAAAAAAATACATAGCGCAATAAAAACACAGAAAAGAGAAATAAAATAAATAAAAAAGAACAAACCTCAAAAAATTACTTCTATCCATATATTTAGGTAAAACCAACCTTTTGATGGTTGTAAAAAAAAGAAAGAAAGAAAATTGTCCAGTTTTTTTGTTTGTTTGTTTGTTTGTTTTAGATTTTCCAATTTTGTAGAGTATAGGTTTTTATTTTTTATTTTTTTCAGCAGATTTTTTTATAAATTTATAAATAATACCATTCATAATTTCCACTTCCTTCCTCCCACTTCCCTCCTGCTTCCCCCACTCACCTTCCCCCTCTCCTCCTCCAGTGCTAAGAGAGGGCAGGGTACCCTGCCCTGTGGGAAGTCCAAGGCCCTCCCCCCTCTATCCAGGCTTAGGAAGGTATGCATCCAAATAGAATAGGATCCCAAAAAGCCAGTTATGCAGTTGAGACAAATCCCAGTGCCATTATCATTGGCTTCTCAGTCAGCCCCAATTGTCAGCTACATTCAGAGGGTCCAGTTTGATCCCATGCTTGTTCAGTCCCAGTCAAGCTAGGTTTGGTGAGCTCCCATTAGCTCAGGCACACTGTCTCAGTGGGTGGGCCAACCCCTCGTGGTCCTGACTTCCTTAAAGTATGACCTAATTCTATGAATTTCCTTGTTATGTGCTATTATGACCCCTTTTTCCTTTCTGATTTTGTAAATTTTTTGTTTTTTGAATTTTTTAGATTTTTTAAAAAATACCATTCCAAGTTCCCACTCCCTCCCCTCCTCCCATTCCCTCCACACACCTTCCCACCCCACCCCCATCTAGTCCTCAGAGAGTGTAAGACACTTTGCTTTGTGTAAGGTCCAAGGACCTCCCTACTGTATCTAGGCTGAGCAAGCTATACATCCAAAGAGAACAGGATCCCAAAAAGCCAGTATATGCTTAAATGGTATATGTACATACCATATTCATCATTTTGGGTCTGGGTTACCTCACTTAGGACAGTGTTTTCTAATTTCATCCATTTGCATACAAAATTCATGTTTTTTACCGCTGAGTAATACTCTAATGTGAAAATGTGCCACATTTTCTTTATCCATTCTTTGGTTGAGGGGCATCTAGGTTGTTTCCAGGATCTGGCTATTACAAATAATGCTGCTATGAACATAGTTGAACAAATGCTTTAAATCCTGGTGCCACTGCCAGCTGCCCCTCAGACTGTCAATGCAACTGTCAACATTCAAAGGGACTAGTTTGGTCCTGTGGTTGTTCCTTTTCTCAGTCCAGCTGGAGTTGGTGAACTCCCTTTAGCTCAGGTACACTATTTCAGTAGGTATAGCCATCGTGGTCTTGACCTCTTTGCTTGTATTCTCATTCCTCCAACTCTTCAACTGAACTTTGGGAGCTCAGTCCAGTGCTCCAATGCAGGTCTTTGCCTCTGTTTCCATCAGTTGCTGGATGAAGGTTCTATGGTGATATTTAAGATATTCATCAGTCGGACTACAGAGCAAGTCAAGATCAGGACCCCTCTCCTCTATTGCTTAGGGTCTTAGCTGGGGTCATCCTTGTGGATTCCTGGGAATTTCTCTAGAGACAGGTTTCTTGCTAACCCTATAATGGCTCCCTCAATCAAGATATCTCTTTCCTTGCTCTTATATCTGGTATATGTACATACCATATTCATCATTTTGGGTCTGGGTTACCTCACTTAGGACAGTGTTTTCTAATTTCATCCATTTGCATACAAAATTCATGTTTTTTACCGCTGAGTAATACTCTAATGTGAAAATGTGCCACATTTTCTTTATCCATTCTTTGGTTGAGGGGCATCTAGGTTGTTTCCAGGATCTGGCTATTACAAATAATGCTGCTATGAACATAGTTGAACAAATGCTTTTGTAGTAAGATTGAGCATCTTTTGAGTATATGCCCAAGAGTGGTATTGCTAGATCCTGAGGTAGGTTGATTCCCAGTTTTCTGAGAAACTGCCATACTGATTTCCAAAGTGGTTTTACAAGTTTGCATTCCCACCAGCAATGAATTAGTGTTCCCCTTACTCTATATCCTCTCCAGCATAGGGAATCATTGGTGTTTTTGATCTTAGCCATTCTGACAGGTATAAAGTGGTATCTCAGAGTTGTTTTGATTTGCATTTCCCTGATTGCTAAGGAAGTTGAACATTTCCTTAAGTATCTTTTGGCCATCTGAGAGCCTGCTGTTGATAATTCTCTGTTTACTTCTCTACCACATTTTTTAATTAGGGTATTTAGAATTTTAATCTCTAATTTCTTGAGTTCTTTATATGTTTTGGAGATCAGTCCTTTCTCTGATGTGGGGTTGGTGAAGATCTTTTCCCATTCAGTAGGCTGCCTTTTTGTCTTATTGACTGTGTCCTTTGCTTTGCAGGAGCTTCTCAGTTTCAGGAGGTCCCATTTATTTATTGTTGCTCTCAGTGCCTGTGCTACTGGGGTTATATTTAGGAAGCTGGGTCCTGTGTCCATGCATTGAAGACTGCTTCTCACTTTCTCTTCTATCAGGTTCCGTGTGCTCAGATTTATATTGAGGTCTTTAATCCATTTTGACTTGAGTTTTGTTCATGGCAATAGATATGGATCTGTTTTCATTCTTCGACATTTTGAGATCCAGTTATGCCAGCTCCATTTGTTGAAGATACTTTCTTTTTTCCATTGTATAATTTTAACTTCTTTGTCAAAATCAGGTGTTCATAGGTGTGTGGATTAATATCCAGGTCTTTGATTCTATTCCATTGGTCAACCTCTCTGATTTTATGCCAATACCAAGCTGTTTTCATTTCCGTAACTCTGAAATAGAGCTGATGTCAGGGATGTTGATGCCTTTGGAAGTTCCTTTATTATACAGGATTAATTTGGTTATCCTTGGTTTTTTGTTTTTTCATAAGAAGTTGATTACTGTTCTTTCAAGCTCTGTGAAGAATTGTGTTGGAATTTTGATGGTGATTGCATTGAATGTATAGATTGCTTTTGGTAGACATTTTTACTATGTTGATCCTACCTGTCCAAGAGCATGGGAGATCTTTCCATTTTCTGGTATCTTTTTCAGTTTCTTTCTTCAAAGACTTTAAGTTCTTGTCAAATAGATCTTTCACTTCTTTGGTTAGTGTTACCCCAAGATACTTTATGTTATTTGTGGCTATTGTGAAAGGTAATGTTTCTCTGATATCCCTCTCAGCTTCTGTATCATTTGTGTATAGGAGGGCTACTGATTTTATTTTTTACTTGATCTGTATTCTGACACATCACTAAAGGAATTTACCAGCTTTAGGAGTTCTCTGGTAGAGTTTTTGGGGTCACTTATATATACTATCATATCATCTGGAAATAATGAAAGTTTGACTTCTTCCTTTCCAATTTGTATCCCTTGATCTCCTTTTGTTGTCTTATTGCTGTTGCTAAAACTTTAAGAACTATGTTGAAGAGATATGGAGAGAGTGAACAGCCTTGTCTTGTTCCTGATTTTAGTGGAATCACTTTGAATTTCTCTCCATTTAATTTGATGTTGTCTCTCCACTTGCTGTATATTTCTTTTATTATATTTAGATATGTTCCTTGTATCCCTGATCTCTCCAAGACCTTTATATCATGAAGAGGTGCTGGATTTTGTCAAATGCTTTGTCAGCATCTAATGAAATGATCATATGATGTTTTTCTTTCAGTTTATTTATATGATGGATTACATTGATAGATTTTTGTATGTTGAGCCAGCCCTACATCTCTGGGATGAAGCTGACTTGATCATGGTGGATTATTTTTTTGATGTGTTCTTGGATTTGGTTTGCCAGTATTTTATTGAATATTTTTGCATCCATGTTCATGAGTGAGATTGGTCTGTAATTCTCTTTCTTTGTTCAGTCTTTCTGTGGTTTTGGTATCAGGGTAACTGTAGCCTCATAAAAAGAGTTTGGCAATGTTCCTTCTGTTTTTATTCTGTGGAACACTTTGAGACTTATAGATATTAGCTCTTCTTGGAAGTTCTGGTAGAATTCTGCTTTAAAATCATCCAGCCCTGGGCTTTTTTGTTTGGGAGATTTTTGCTGACAGCTTCTATTTCCTTGCAGTTTATAGGTCTATTTGAAGTGCTAACCTGGTCTTGATTTAATTTTGGTATATGGTATCTGTATAAAAATTCTCCATTTCTTTTACATTTTCCAATTTTGTGAAGTACAGGTTTTTGTAGTATGACCTAATGATTCTCTGAATTTCCTCAGTGTCTGTTGTTATGTCTCCCTTTTCATTTCTGATTTTGTTAATTTGGATGTTCTCTCTCTCTCTGCCTTTTGATTTGTTTGGATAAGGGTTTGTCTATCTTGTTGACTTTCTCAAAGAACCAGCTCTTTGTTTCATTGATTCTTTGTATGGTTTTCTGTGTTTCTATTTTGTTGATTTCAGCCCTCAGTTTGATTATTTCCTGTCTTTTTTCTAGAGCTTTCAGGTGTGCTGTTAAAGCACTAATGTGAGCTTTCTCTGTTTTCTTTTTTTTAAAATGTATTTATTTATTATGTATACAATATTCTGTCTGCGTATATGACTGAAGGCCAGAAAAGGGCACCAGACCTCATTACAGATGGTTGTGAGCCACCATGTGGTTAATGAGAATTGAACTCAGGACCTTTGGAAGAGCAGGCAATGCTCTTAGCCACTGAGCCAACTCTCCAGCCCCTCTGTTTTCTTTATGTGGGCACTTAGTGCTGTGAATTTTCCTCTTAGCACTGCTTTCATAGTTTCCCATAGGTTTGGATACATTGTGCCTTCATTTTCATTGAATTCAAGAAAGTCTTTAATTTCTTTCATTATTTCTTCCTTGACCCAGGGGTGGTTCAGTAGCTCACTGTTCAATTTCCATGAGTTTGTAGGATTTCTGAGAGTATTGTTGTTAAATTCTAACTTTAATCTCTGGTGATCCAGTAAGACACAGGGGGTTACTCCAGTTTTTTTTGTTTGTTTGTTTGTTTATTTTTTGTATCTGTGGAGGTTTCCTTTGTTACCAAGTAAGTGATCTATTTTAGATAAGGTTCCATGAGGTGCTGAGAAGAAGGTATATTCTTTTGTGCTTGGGTGGAATGTTCTATAGGTGCCTGTTAAGTCCATTTGATTCATTACATCTGTTAGTTCTCTTATTTCTGTTACGTTTCTGTCTAGTTGACCTGTCCATTGGCGAGTGGAGTGTTGAAGTTTCATACTATTCGTGTGTGGGATTTGATGTGCGATTTAAGTTTTAGTAATGTTTCTTTTACATATGTGGGTGCTCTTGTATTAGGGGCATATATGTTCAGGATTGAGACTTCATCTTGATGGATTATTCCTGTTATGGGTATAAAGTGTCCTTCTCCATCTCTTCTGATTGATTTTAGTTTGAAATCTATTTTGTTAGATATTAGGATAGCTACACCCACTTGTTTCTTAGGTCCATTTGATTGGAAAACCTCTTCCCAACCCTTTACTCTGAGGTAGTGTCTGTCTTTGAGGTTGATGTGTGTTTCTTGTATGCAGCAGAAGACTGGATCCTCTTTTCATATCCATTCTCTTAGCCTGTATCTTTTTATAGGTTTATTGAGCCCATTGATATTAAGCGATATTAATGACCAGTGGTTGTTAATTCTGGTTATTTTTCAGTGGTAGTGTTTGTGTGTTTCCCTTCTTTGGATTATGCTGGTGGGGGGTTATCAGATACCTGTGTTTTTGTGGGAGCAGTAAGCTTCCTTGGGTTGGGGTTTTCCTTCTAGTACTTTCTGTTGGGCTGGGTTTGTGAATACATGTTGTTTAAATCTGTTCTGCCATGGAATATCTTGTTTTATCCATCAATGGTGAATGAAAGCTTTGCTGGGTATAGTAGTCTGGGCTTGCATCCATGGTCTCTTAGTGTCTGCAGCACATCTATCCAGGACCTTCTGGCTTTCATGGTTTCCATTGAGGAGTAGAGTGTAATTCTGATAGGTTTACCTTTATATGTTACTTGACTTTTTTCCTTTCAGCTCTTAATATTCTTTCTTTATTCTGTATGTTTTGTGTTTTGATTAATATATGGTGAGAGGATTTTTTTTTGATCCAGTTCACTTGGTGTTCTGTAAGCTTGTTGTACCTTCATAGGGATATCCTTCTTTAGGTTGAGTTTTTGTTGATCTGCTCTGTACTGTCAATGTCTGTCTCAGAAAGCCTTTGAGGTCTCTGCAAGCCTCTTGGTCTTCTCTCCTGGTTTGCTCTCTTGGTGCTCTCTCTTGGCCCCCTCAGTATTATAGCCACTTCTCAGCTCTTAGGCGGGGTGTGGTTAGTAGCTTGGGGAGTCTAGTGGATGGGTTTGGGTTTTGGGGAAGCCTACCTGCAGGAAACTCCCTGATGGCTGGCTAGAAAAGCCAAGGGAATTGGGGAAGGGACCCAGGGTTTTGTCCCACTGTGGAGGTCCTAGAGAGTGGGATGTCCCTCCACATGGCTGTTCACTCACCTCTTAAATCCCCTCGGTATTGGAGCAAGCTGTGTTTCAGAGTTCCACTGCGGTTGCAGGAGGATAGGTGGGTTTGGGGTCAGGGTGGTTCCAGTAGTTTGGAGTGGCTGCTGGATGGGGTTGCATTTTGGGGGAGCCTACCAACAGGAAACTCCTTGCTGTCTGGCTAGAAAAGCTGAGCAATTTTGTTAATTTTGATATTCTTTCTCTATCTTTTAGTTAGTTTGAATAGGAATTTGTCTATTTTGTTGGTTTTCTCAAAGAACCAACTCTTTGTTTCATAGATTCTTTGTATTGTGCTCTTTGTTTCTAATTTACTGATTTTAGCCCTGAGTTTGTTTATTCCCTGCCATTTACTCTCCTTGGGTTTGCTTGCTTCTTTTGTTCTAGAGCTTTCAGGTGTGATGTTAAGTTGCTATTATGAGATCTCTCCAATTTCTTTATGTAGACACTTAGTGCTATGAACTTTCCTTTTAGCGCTGCTTCCTTTGTGTCCCCTAAGTTTGCATATGTCATACATTCAATTTCATTGAATTCTAGGCTTTCTTTGATTTCTTTCTTATTTCTGCCTTGACCCAGTATTCATTCAGTAGAGAGTTTTTCAGTTTCTCTGAGTTTGTAGGACCGCTGATGTTTCTTTTGTTGAAATCTAACTTTAATCAGTGGTAGTCTCATGTATGCAAGAGGTCATTTCGGTTTTCTTGTATCTGTTGAGACTTGCTTTGTTACCGATTTTGGAGAAAGTTGTGTGAGTTGCTGAGAAGAAGGTATATTCTTTTGTGTTTGCGTGAAATGTTCTGTAGATATCTGTTAGGACCATTTGGTTCATAGCATTTGTTGACCCCAGTATTTCTCTGTTTAGTTGTTGTCTGGATAAACTGTCTGTTGGTGAGAGCAGAGTATTGAAGTCTTCCATTATCAATGTGTGAGGGTCGAAGTGCGAGTTAACGCTTAGTGATCTTTCTTCTACACACATTGGTGCCCTTGTGTGGACTTTGGTCGAGCAGGGGATCTCCACCCAAGTTGGGGGCTGTGACATGGTGACAAGGAGGAGAGGGGACATTGGGGATAGTGGGGGAGGGGGCAGAGAGAATAGATATGGTTCAAGGGCTAGCAGCCTATCTGGTAGCTAATGTCCTCTCTAATCCAGTAGGGAGTCTCCTCTTGAGTTTACCTACCTGTTCGTCTGACTGGTGTGGCCTGCACTTGGACCGGATTTAAATATTATTAATGAATTATTTTAACAGGGAGGATTATAAAAGTGTATCACAGAAATTTGCATGTTTTGTATTGGTTGAAAGATTATGACAGTGGCCTGGGAGATGGCTTTGTGGGAAAAGTACTTGCTATGCAATTGTGAGGACCAGGTCAGTTCAGATCCCCAAAGCCACACAAACACCTGCAATTCCCATGCTCAGAAAGCAGAGGCAGGGATCCCAAGAACAAGCTCACTGGTTATATTAGCCAGCCATATAGGGGAACTCTGGGTTCGAGTGGGAGATCCTGCTTCAATGTGTGTGGCAGAGAGTAATCAAAGAAGACCTCTAGCCTACACATGCACACACATGTGCAACTGCACACATACATGTACACCACACACACAAGAAAATATTTAATAGTGCCTGATATTTAGTATTTAATAGAAAAGAAACAAAGGCAAGATCTAAAAGCCAACACACAAAAAGATGATTCTAAAATTCAACAAGTGTATGAAAACTTATTTAAGATTTTTTTTTATAATTATAGATGAGCAAAGTAAAACAAAACTGAGAATAGAGGCATCCCCATTATTTTCAAGAACTGTCTAAAAGTGAAGTATTATTTTCTCCTCCTAAGGAAGCATACATTTTTAAGGTGATCATTTTCATTACCAGTTATGAACAGGCCTGGTGAAGTACAGAGTAAAAAATTAGCCAGACCTGAGCTGTCTTTACCAGCGATTAATGTCTGAGAAGCAGACATGTAGTCATATGGGACAATCACTGAACCCCCTGAGCTGAAGCTGCTGGGTCTCTGAACTGTCAAGGGGGCCTAGTTCACACTGGTATCCCAGATGTCCTTCCTCTCTAGGACAGGAAGATTCCAATCTTGCACAGGAGGTCACAGGGCTTTGCAAGCTTAGTTAAGGCTTTTGGGTTTTCCATGTGTGACCTGTTTATATTCTTAAACAGCAAAACTGTGACTTGTTGCTGTTGGACGCATGGACCAGAGTAAAGACTGCTCTGAGAGCAGTTTGCAATGTGTAGAGGCTTTGAGACACCCTTTAACCCTTTCATATTTAGAAGCATATCCTAAGGAAACTTACTTCTCTTCGCTGTGACCAGAACACCCGACAGGAGTGATGTAAGAGAAGATGGATCTGTCTGGGGTCACCGTTTCAGGTGGTTCTTTCTGTCATGGCGGGAAAGGCATGGCGAGCACAGCAGGGCAAATCAAGAAGTAGACAGATGCCAGCCAGTTCCGAAAGTTTCTAGAACCTTCTAAAATAGTGCCACCAGCTCGGCAGTAAGCCTCCAACTCACACCTTTTAGAGAGATACTTCATCTCCAAACCAAAATAAAAATAATCATATTTCAGTTGAGCATTTATTTGCAAAGATCTTACCATACTGCCCTTGGGAAATCTCAAAAATTAGGAGAGTATAGTCTCATAGTAGAATACCGTGCTTTTGTTAAAGACAAAAATCAAAGGAAACTCTCATACAGTATGGTGCTAAATATGATAATATTTCTATTCATTACAAAGGGAATATTAGAAACATTAACATTAGTCATGCAAAATTTTCATTTATGAGGAATTTTTCTTTTTCTTTTATAAGTTTTCCTATAGTTTAGTTTAATGTCTATTTTCTGGAGAAATAAATGTCTGTTTTAGGTTTCATTTATCAATAGCACATTCATTCATATATATGTGATACCTATAAAATTTCTTATCTTAAAAAATTTATTTTTTTATCATACTCCTTTTTTTGTAAAACTAAGACTTATGGTACATTTTTCAGGGGCATAGTATATGTTCATGTTTCTAAGAAGTCATCAATTTCTCCTTTACTTCTCTATCCTCTTTCAGGCATTTGCCTGGTGGCCAGACTTATTGGCTGAGCACGCAGAGAAGTTTTGGGCTTTATTCACGGTAGATATGGATACTGCACTGGAGGCCCAACCTCAAGACTCCTGGGATAGCTTTCCTCTTTTCCAGCTACTTAACAACTTCCTCAGAAATGACAGTGAGTACTTGTGTTTCCCTTCCTATATGAAATGGCAAGGGGTGGGTACATATTATCTATGATTATGTATGTACATAGTTCTAGTTGGATCTCAATTAGAGTCGGCATGGATAATGAGAGTGCTTATTGACCTTGTCTGAGTCTCTCAGGCCAGAATCTGAGGGGAATGATACATCGCATCATTCTCTGAACTTCAGAACAACTGCTGTCTGGAATAGACAAATTTCTCATGACACCTTGAGGATCAGAAAACCCATATAGTCTGGCACTGACAGAGTACTTGAGACTGTGTGCATCTCTGGGAGACGTTCCGTGTGTTAAGATTCCCTTTTAACATGCACAATGATTGAAATGCTTTTCTGAGAGCGGATTTATCTCCTTAGGTGATTGTAAAATATTGCTACATGTATTACTTGTTCATTCATATTTAGAAATCAAAGAGAAAGTAAGGGTCCTCTATTGAGACTGTTTCCCAGTATAATAATAACTTTCATAGTTATTCCAGTAGGTGGTCTAGCACCAGTGCGAACATGGCTTTTATTAAAATAGTAGTATATAGATTCCTGAACCCATCCTATGATAGGCTCTTCCATGTTCCCTAGGCTCAGTTTAGTTACCAGTAAGTAATAGTAAGAGTGTAGCTGCTCTTACACTCTCTGTGGGGGTGAGGGTACTCATTCCCTACTTAGTACAGTTATTGATGTTATATGCCTGCTGGATTCTGCCTCCTAGAGTATGGTTGTGATTGTCCTTGATCCTATGGAAATCTTTTTGCTTGAGTTTTCTATTATCCCAGATCATTTAAATCTCCTTCACACAATAGGCCTTTCACCTTTCTGAGCATACCTCACTCCATTTCTGTAAGTAGCTTTGAAGTTTGGTCCTCAGAACTCTGGTCATCATATCCCCTGAGTCACCCAGATTCCTTGCCTCTCCATTGCTGGTCTTACTCTATCCATGTTTTCTGTACAGATAGAACTTTCTGGATCTTCAAACTCCAAGTCAGTTTGTTCTCTCTTTGAAAAGCCTTATTGCATTCTTTCCATTTAAAAGTTGAATCTTTGTCTTTACAGTTGCGGTTTTAATTTTTTTAATTACTCTTTGGTTTTGTTCATTGTTAGGAGCTGATATCTATCCTTCTATGGTCATTTATCCCTTTGAGTCTACTCCTCTTAAACTGAGAAAGAAATTCGTGTGGATATGAAAGCATGATGCTGTACGCCCCAGGTGCATCCCAAATTTCAGCACCAGCCAGACCAAGAACCCTGCTATAGTGAGAAAGGCATTGTGTTACATGGTCCTTAACAGCATGGGCTTCAGTTCCATAGACTCATATCTCTGCCACTTGACCTTTGACAGCAGTTAACCTCTCTAGGCTAACCAGTCTTTATTTACAGAAGGACCAGGGCAATTACACTCACAGGGTCATTGGTGGTGAGGGTGAACAGGATGATGGCTCACATGCAATAGATGCTAAGGGGTTATCATGGATACTGTAGGCTTCCCGTCTGTAATTTCAGTTCCTGAGCATTTCTGTCAACTTATCCATTCTATTCTGTTTCATTTAATTTCCAAAAAGTGTTTATTGTGAACACAAAGAAACAAGAGACAATTTCTACTTCAGATTTAGCCACAATGTCTGTGCTCAGGAGAGCCGAATACATTTAATTGTCCACATGGAATCATCATTCTGCATGTCAGCCTCAGCCAGCTCAGAAAAGCCAGCTCTGCTCCTTTCTAGCAGACAGAGGCTCTGGAGGCCTCCCATTGCTTGTTGCCTGTCTTCATTCACAGTCTGCTGACAAAATGGAGGTCTGCTTTAAAAAAAATACTTTATCTTTTATGTATAACAGTAAGCACATGAATTATGTATTAAGTCGGGGTAAATAAGTATAGACATCTTTTTGAGACTGCTTCCTCCATTTGAACAAAAACACAAGGATAAGTGGGACTTGGGGTTATGAGGAACTGAGTTCAACCCAACACTGGCACGAGAAGCCAGGCAGGGTGATATGCCCTGTAATCCCAGTGTTAGCGAAGTGGAAATGGGTATATCAGTGAGCATCACTGGCTGACTGCCTGGCATAAGCTGCAGAATCCAGACCAGTAAGTAACACTGTCTCAAAAAGCAATTCCTGAGGAAAGCCCCTGGCCTCCACCCTTATGTGCACATATGAGCAAATGTGCACATGCACACAAAGAAGTAACCATATTAATTATCTGTGTTGGCATTTATTCAAAAAGAGTAGTTAGCTAATGTTCACATTCAAACATAAAGATGATAAAGCATATAAGTTATATAAAATAATTTGGATTGTTCATGTAGGAAAGTAAGCTAGTATATAGAGTTCTTGAAATTGTTCTTGAATACTTACACCAATGATTTAATATTGTTTTTATTTATTTTGAGAAATATTCATGCATTTTCAAGTGTAAATGTTTGAAATATCACAGTGAGAACCACAGCATTCTTTAATCTTCATTTTATTGTATATGTGTATATGTGTGCCCGGGTATGTGTATGTATACCACAAATATGCATGAGCCCACATAGGTCAAAAGAGGGCATCAGATCTCCTAGAATTGGAGTTACAGGCAGTTGTGGGACCTGAGAACCAAATGTGAGTCCTTTGTAAGAAAAATAAGGGCTTTTAACCATTGAACCTTCTCTCAAGACCCAAGAAAACCACAAGATTTTAATTTGGGGGTACATTCATAGATATCAAATTCATGGGGTTTTTTATTCCACTCCTATTTAATGTTTCCTTAAAATTAACTACAGTTTAGCACGTATAGTACTGTTTTGGGTTATTTTGCTGTGCAGTCATAGATCCACAGAGAAGTACTTATTGGAGACCTCTTTGGGGCCCTGTCAAAATTGAGGGTGCCTGTATCTTGGCTTGGATTTTGCGGTGATTAACAGATTTTAGAAAACATCAATTATTTCTGAGAAAAACAGCTCCTTCATGTAGTGAGGTAAATAAAAAGTTCCCCAGTGCCATAATTGCCTTTTGGTACTGGGAGATTGGTGCAGCCTAGGGAATTGAAGGAAGATGAATAATTTTCATCCCAAACTCACAAGTTTTGTTTCAAAAGCAAGGTCACTAAATAATTCCTAGCAGTTGGTAAAACATACTTTTTTTCCTGGTTGTTACTATCACTTTTGATGATAATTAAGACAATTGTAAATAATCGTGTGCTTGTTTTATTACATTCCTTTGATAGCGATTTGGTGAAATCCATTTAAATATTTAGTGTCAACTTAAAGTGCCCTCAAATCACCCACTTTGAAATCCATGGGAAAACATTGTCTTTCCTTTAGTCCCCCTTGAAAGGGAGATTTACATAACGGACATGCTGTTGCAGTTTTTACCATATTGACCCAATTAGAGTTATTGTCTAAATCCCAATTAATTACAACTTAAACTAGCCAGGAACACAAGCAGCAGAGAGCTCTGAGTGTTTAGTGTTGGGATGGGAGATAATTTGCTGAATAAATGGTGCTTCCTTATATAGACGATTGTGTACGGGGGAAGTGTGTGCTGCAGAGGGTGACCTGCTACTTACTGAAGATTTTAAATGGTCATGGTGTATTACTAATAAATAATTCATCTTACATTTGCCTTTCCAAAATTTAAAATGACTAAGACCATTCAAGATAAGATACCAATTATTATTTGTACCTCATAAGTGAACTGTTTTTACTGTCCCCATAAGTTACTTGCCGTCATTTTGTATTAAAATTTTTTAGTCTTTTTTATTATTTTATTACTTTAAAAAAATACCAATCCAAATTCCCACTTTCTCTCCTCCTCCCACTCCCTCTACACACCCTCCCCCCACCCTCTTGTATTAAAATCTTTATGCTTGTTATTTAAAATGAATTGTTTTATCTTTTGGCCTGTCGAGGAGGCGATCCTAGGTAAGGACTCTTGGTTTTCCAGCTGAGGAAGCTGAGGCTGGTGAAGGCAGTAAGCCAGAGCAGGGCCTTAGCATACAGGGAAATAGGGAGGGGAAGGGCGGCTGTGACAAGATCACTTTGTCACCAGCTCAGCTTCATTCCACAGTAACAAAGCATATTCTGGGGGCATTTATACAACAATATTATTTTAAAGAATTTCTTGAGCTTTTAATTTTAACTTAGAAAATACTTTTAGGGCATCAGGTTATGCGGACAGAAGGACAGTGCCGGTTATCAAGTACAGAAAGGGTTAGATAAAGGAATGGATTATCTGAGCATACATGTTATCTGAGCATACATGTTAGGAGCATCTGTGACAAGATTTCCAGGGGAAATTAGTGGAGAAAGGGAGCAAAGACCTCAAATTCAGTTTCTTTTTGAAGGAGGAAAAAGATATTATGTCTGAGGTGTGTGACTTCCCTTGCAGCTAACAACGCAGAGAGCACATTGACACTCTGAGAACACTTGGAGATGAAATGTGGTTTTCCTCAGGGGGAAGGGTACCAGCTGCATCACGCTTTTAGCAACTGTCCCCAACCTCCCACCCTCATGGCCTCACCCACTGATTCCCAGAGCAAGGCTGGTGAGGTAAACAAACTTGGGTTACTTTCCTGGCCAAAAAAGACTGAGCTTCTGCTTGCCTTCCACGCCGCCTCTGGGCAGCCCATCTGCTCCCCCTGACGAGAGATAATGAGATAGGCAGTCACTTTAAGAGGGATCCAAGGAAGCACATTTGGAAGAGAGGTGTATGAAAAGTTGAAGGGAAAACAAATGTCCTCCTAATGAAGCAATTACCATGATAGTTAAATGATAGCTAAATGACTACAAGACAACTACAAATAGAGTCTACCCTTGCATAGTATTTTCCACAATTGTCCCATGGAGAATAGATGCAGCAGTGACCGCTCCTGACGAATGAACGGCATCCACAAATGGTACAGATCACTTCTTTCAGCACTCCTGAAAGGCAGGCCCTTGTAGAGAGTCACCTTTTAATCTGTGGATATGCTAGCAAGTGGCAAATGACCATTCTATTGGGAATTGATTCCCAAGCGAAAAATACCATGGTGCTTCTTCCTTAATTAACAGCCTTTTCACATTGCTAGCACATTAAAGCCAGCCCAAAGAACACCGGTGCTTATGTAATCAATGTCACAGCGTCTCTGCCTAAAGGAATAATAAATGTTCGGGCTCGGCGTTAAGTGAAAACCTGTTCCCCAAGACTTTCACCTCCATAAAGATGGGCTCATAAAAATCGAAAAAGGGAAAAATTGGAATTTGGTCTCGTGAGGATAAAAAGGCTAGTGTTAATAATTAACAAGGAGAGTGAAGAGGAGTCAAATTAGCCATAATAGAGCCCAGAGTGACTGGCAAAGTCACCTCTCATTATCAAAAAACTCATTAAGAAATGAAGAGGTGGAAATCCCGCTGGGTTATTCTCACACTTAGGCTGTATCAGAGATTATTTTTCAGATTTCTTTCAAATGAAGAACTGTTAGGTCACCATATTGTATATTAGGTTAATCTTCAAGCTTTGAAATATGAAGGGCTGACACCTGCGTGTCATTCCACCCCCAGTGCTTAAGTGAGCTGTGTGTCTGAAATCCACGAAACGGTGTTTATAGAGTTATCTGTATATACATACACAGGGAACAATGCAGAAAGGGTATAAACTTTACATTACACCTTGGTTGTGTGCCAGTAGTTTTAGGGATAGCTCCTCTCAAATGATGGAATGACCACCCAGAAGGAAAATGTATTAAACTCTAATCCCTAGAGATGATTGAATTTTAAATTATACAACAGAATTTATTTTCCTGAATAGAATAAGGAAAGAGTTATAAAAGCAGCAGACAGTAGCATTTTCCATCCTTGGAATTCCACAGGACAACTCCAGTTTCTATGTCTCATGTGGACATTTCTGAAACAATTTCAATCTACATTTGCTTTACTTAGGATTTACTTGCTTAAAGATAATAACCTGTTCTAACAGGTGCCTGTGTCCTCCACAGAAGATGTACAGAAACATTTATGAATTCTGCTTCTCAACCTCAAAAACTCCAGGCTTGACTAACAATGAGCCTGCTACAGCCACACACACTTGCTTCCTCTACGGGAGAGGGTATTGTGGGACCTGACTGCAAACATCAGAAAGCTGTGGCACATGCAATAAAATCAGACTTTCACCTCTGGCTCTAATGTTAAAGAATCTAATAAAGTCAGCCTGAGGACTGCTGGAGATGAAGGCATTGTCGTCCTGAGCTTTGGCTAAAAATTCATACTGAGTTGTGCCTGAATAAAACTCATATAAAACAAAATATGTGGATAAAGTAAGAAATGATTCCTGTCTCTAAGAAGCATGAAAACTTATGGTCAATAGGAACATTTCTATGTTACTAAATATAAAATAATAAATGGTTATAAAAGATATACAACTCAGTCTCTGTTCTAGCCCCTGAAAGTTTTCATTATAGTTACAAAATTACATTTGTTACATTGATTTTATCCATTCAATAGGTATATTTGCCTTTCTTGCCCCCAAAGTAAGAAACATTGTAACATCTGAGCTTTCAGTTGTCACCTCTCTTTAGGTATATTATGTAATATATGTATCTGTTTATGTCTTCTAGCAAGTGCCTTGAGAGGAAAGGAAGAATTGAGTATGGTTTTAGGAACTTCCTCTGGTAGTTAGCATATAAGTTAAATAATGGTAAACCATATAAAATTGCTTTTCAAAATTTTTAACTGATTGAGGCTAGCAAAACTCAGTGAGTAAAGGCACTTTCAGCCAAGTCTAATGGCCTGAGTTCAATTCTCAGGACCCACATGGTGGAAGAGGAGAATTGATTCCAGCAAGTTATTCTCTTATTTACACACACACACACACACAGAGCACACACACTCTCTCCACACAAAAGTAAGTAAATAAGTGTGTTAAAATGTAAGTGAATGGTTAATGAAATCCACTGTTTTCTACTTAAACTGAGGGGGAAGCTATCGTAACGTCTATTAGAAGGTGTATGTAGGAATCACATTTATTGAGTGTGCATTTAATATGCCAGGCTCTCGGCTGGGTGCACAATGCTGCTGTCAGCCACAAGTTTCCTCACTTCCCTCCTGAAATGACGACTCAGGTTTCCTGTGCTGCTTGTCTTTGTTCTGTGCATATGTAAACCTGAACAGTGACTATTAATTTTATACCTTAATCCATTGTCTACGTCTTGCTGCATGTTGATAGAATTTGTATTCCCTTGAATAATTATCTCATAGCAAAGTCTCTTGGTTTGTCTTCTGGTTGGTGGTGTTTACTTTGTTTTGCTATCCATGAATTACACTTTTACTTATAAAATACCCAATTAGAATTTGAGGGAGAATAATCATTCTTACCAGTAGTTCACTAATGCCAACTAATTGGAAGGCAGAACAGCAACATAAAAGTAGATTATATAGTTCAAGAGGGAGCAGCATATATTTACCCTGAAAACAATACATGAACACTTCATTTGACTATTCATTTTACTCAGTAATCATTGTCTCAGTAATTTTATTAATTAGATCATAGTTTAAAGTATGTTGAAATATTGCTATTAAAAGCCTCTGTCAAGTACTTTTTATTTATTAATTATTGGAGATGTTCAAACTAATTAGGCCCTCTGCATCCTGAGTTTTGCTTTATTTAAGCCTTTTTCTTCCTTTTCTGTTATTTTGACTAGTACTATAAGATATCATATCAGGAATGTTCCTTCACTCTCTAGCAAGGTGATATTTCGGTACATGGAATCTTTGGGAAGAAATGGTTATTTTGGTCAGTTAGGTGCCGAACCTCCATTTAAGTTGCTGTAGCCATTTGTTTTTAAGATTCCAGGGCAATCCATGGCTCTTCCACATCTGCTGTACAATGTCAGAAATAATCTTGACGCTGGGGGGAGGTGCCTGAGTTGGGCTGCCGTGAGTTTGAGGCTAGTCTGGTCAACACCGAGAGTACTAGGCCAATACGCCAGGACCACACAGCAAGAAAAAATGAGGAAGAAAGAAACCTCCTTGGATGAAGCCAGGTTGAAAGCCTACCCTTTCCAATGCATTTTTGCAATGGTGCCTTGTAAAGCCATGAGTTTGACAGGCGACAGCAGCAAATCCTTACCAGGAGGAGAAGACGCCTGATGCCTCAGGCTACCTCTGAGAGGGGCTCCTGCCTGAGACGGGCAAGTATGGAAGAGCACAGGGTGACTGACAGGTATGGATTTCTGTAGCCCTGCAGTCCCACACTAGTGTGCTCTCCCTTCTTCTCCCAGGCCTCCCCTTCCCGTCTTCCCTTGTCTGTTTCACTGTGCTCTTCTTTCCCTTTCCCCCGTCTCTCTCTGCTTTTACTTCTCTCTGATCACAAACTAACACTTTCAGTTTTTCTTGATTTTTTTTTTTTAAATGGGGCTTTTAAAAAATCAAAAAGGAAGGCAGGAGATATATCACATTGCTAGAACAAGTACCTAGAACCTGAGTTCAGTCCCAGTACTCCCAAAAATTAAAGGCAAGTGTCAGCTGAAATTGGAGCAAACTTCTAGCCAAAATTCATTATTTGTTATAGAAATTCATAAGAAGTATAGCTAATCTTCATTTTCTCCAAGTTATACATGAAATAATCACATTGCTAGTAGTAATAACTGACCAAAAAGTTCTCTTTCTGCCATATCCATTAAAATAAGAGGTCTTCTTATTTTAGGAGCCAGATCTATGGATCATAATAGAATTTATCATGACAGTATCATCTAATAACATATATCTTACATACAATGTGAGGGATATGCAGGCCTTAATTGGCTCTATAGCTGTCATTTGATGCAGTATCTCAAGAAAAGATATATAGTAGCTTGTTCTTGGGTCCAAAATATTCATTTGCACTTCAAACACCTAAACACTACTGTAAGCCAGGCCTCAGCTCAATACCGAGAAAACTTATGATCCCTACCTTAAGGACTAGTGCTGACATAAGGAGGAAAGAGAGAGGGATAACTGTAGAGGGAGAAAAAGATATCAGCTAACAGGATTTAAAAAAGAAAACATGAAAAAGCCAATAACCAGTTAAGGAAGAGGGGGAGAATAAAGTATTTGTAAAATAATACGAGGATTTGAGTGACTCAAGAAAATCATCAGGTTTATGCCACAGGAAATATGAGCCACAAGCACCAGAAATTGACTGGAGAGGCCATGGTAGGGTATCATCGAGGGCCTCATGCCTTGCTGAAGCTTTCAGGATTGTTGGAGGGCCACATGGAAGGACTGTACTGTGGGGGTGGGGGATAGTTCTACATTTTTTTTTGGTAAACCCTTCTGCTTGACACTGTAGAGGATGAGCTGACCAAAGGAAAAGTAGGAACCCAAAGGCCAATTAGGAAATGACTGCATGAGTCATTGTGGACGAGAACAGACTAAGTAGCAGCAGCAGAGATAAGCAGAGGACCAACCAGGTGCAAAGACATGCGGGGCAGAAGACACACAGGTCTTGATTAGGGACTGGATGTAGGGAGTGAAGAAAAGACTGTGATACTCAACTCTTGTAATGCTTGTGTAGAGATGAGATTGGACATCTCCACTCTTACTCTGGAGTAGGAATGCAGCGATTAGGCAATGTAATGTAATGCTTTTATTTATTTTAATATATTTAATTTACTAATTCTTTTTCACACGTTTTTGATCATATACTTGCCCCTCCCCCACATCCTCCCAGATCTTCTGCATCTCCCTACCCACTCCAAGCTATTTCTTTCACCTAAAAAACTAAATAAATAAAACAGGAAAAGTAACAAAATAGCAACAACAAAAAAAGAAAATCAAAGCATACAAGACAATGAAGCCAGTACTTTCCAAATACATTTAAAGACAACACTTGCTAGAAGTACCTGTGAGTCAACTGCCACTTAATCTTAGAATTATTGCAACATTTAATAACATCATTGAACAGAACTATTTTAGACTTCTGCCTTTTATTAAATTGTGACTTCACTACCAAATCACCTGATCTCTCTGTAAAGTAGCTTTTGACTTGAAGAGTTGCAGGCTTATTTGTAGTTGTATTAACTTGTCAAAATTGTTTACAGATCTTGGAGTAGTAAAGCGGTAACAGTGGTTAGCAGTGTGCTCAAGAAGGAGGAGCTAGATGGAGGGAGGAGCAAGATGGAGGGAGGGGCTAGATGGAAGGAGGAGCTAGATGGAGGGAGGGGCTAGATGGAGTTCTTTCCTTGTTTCTTGTTTGTTTGTCAATTCTGCACCGTAAGAATAAAGTTGAGTCCTACAGTCTTAGTGGACAGCAGTGCAAAACTGTCTGGTTTTAAAAAAGATATTATCAGCCTACAAATTTTCTTATAAAAGCAATTCACTAAATTTATAGGTCTTAAAAGATATTAATCCACTGATACTAGGTTGACAAATTGACAAGTAGACAGGCAATAATTTTATGGTAACCTAAATAAAATAATTGTGATTTTATGATATAGAGAGATTAACATGTGGTTTTGGTGTCAAATCCGGGTTCTATTGCCGAGTAACTGAATGACCTTAGGTAAATTTCCTAATCTCTCTAAACTCTAGCTTTCTTTAAAATCTTCCTTTTTTCTTAGAGATTTTGTGACAGTGAAGTGACAGAATGTACTGTACAACTTAACACAGTGTTTGATACTCCAAAAATACTTACATAGAGGAGGAGATATCTTAAGCAAAGATACAGTCAATAAGATTTCATTACATTTCTTAATTGGGCTGTCATAATGATTTTGGTATTTCAGGTGAGAACATATTACCCTTAAAGCTTGGTATCTTTATTTAGGTGACATTTGGTTAAAGGGTAACTGAATTACACCTTGGACTGTGTCTTCTAGTTCTGTGACTTGCATCTCTGGAAATAAATGAAACACCTTCCTTCTGTGTACTAATGAAAACATCTTAAGACAACAGTAGTCTTCTCAATAATACATTTATCACTAAATACAATTTCTCTACTTCAATAAGAGACCTTTTGCATACCAATAAGCAAGAAAGATTTCTTTAGTGGTATGCCTGTATGCCCCTGACATCAGAGCTCCAAGTCATGTGTATTCCTTAATTGTATTGCTTATACCTTATTTTTTTGGAGACATTGTCTCACAATGAACCTAGAGCTCCTGGATTCAACTAGATGGACCATCCAGGCAAGCCATGAGATACCCCTTTTCCTACTTCCCAGCACTCAGTTTACAGGTGTGTATCACTGTGCCCAGCGTATGCTGAAGATCCAGACTCAGGTCCTCCTTTGTATGCAACAAGCACTTTTTCAAAAAAAAGGTAGATTTATGTGTTTGTTCATTTGGTTTGTTTTTTAACTACAAGGAAAAACTAAGCAACATGAGAGATAGAACAAAATCAGTATTGCACATCCTGGATCTACTCCACTCTCACAGGTCCATTTTTCTCCACCCTCTGACAAAATTATAAGCC
>PVIU01019768.1:0-35905 GCA_004026605.1 Ondatra zibethicus
GTTGCTGGATCCTCTGATACCCCAAGAGAACTCGTGGGAGTCAGACTTTTCTTCACATACATTGCCTCCCACCCTTCAGCCTGACTTTGGTTCATCATATTTCAAACTCACCTGGCATATTTAGAAAAAAGATAGCACAACTTCCTGGTCCACTCCATTCTGAGTCAGCAAGTGAGAAGTAGCACCTGTACACGTGTGTGGGGGTGGGGTGCGTGAGAGAGAGAGAGAGAGAGAGAGAGAGAGAGAGAGAGAGAGAGAGTTCAGCAGCCTTGGATAAGGCTTTCATGCTTCTGAGCTGGCCAGCGCTGCTGAGGGGAGCCCCGCTGCTGCCCTGACTCAGCTCTTCCATCTGTTGGGCATTCGCTGTTGCTCTGCGTTATCAGGACCCTGTGCCTCCTTGGTTAAAGCAATGCCGTCTGGCCAGTCCTCACCTCAGTTCAGTGCTGGGAGTCCTCACGCCTCAGGGAATCGAACTTTCTTTTCCCTACTTTCCTTATCTACATCAGCTCCAGCAAACATGAACAAACCTCCCCAACACACACCTTTTTTTTTTTTCCTTAAGTCACTTTTAAACTAAATAATTACTGTGATTCAGTCAAGAAACAAAATCGGGGACACTCATTTGGGTACACAGTGCACACTGGTTGCTGCCAAGGACCTTAATGTGAGGGAGGAAAACACCATGACCAGGAAGGACAGGTGCCATTATCTTGTCAGTTTTGACAGTTTTGAAGGCTGTCTTTCCTGGAGACGGAATGTGACGATCTGAGACCATCGAAGGGAATTTCCATACGCATACCAGAGACTGCATCTTTTCCTTGTCTTTAGAAAACCTTCGTTTCAGTAGCTGAGCTGGCTGAGCTGAGAGGGACAAATGTTTTAACTACTCAGATGATGCTTAAAAATGCTTCCAAGGCTGCCTAAGTTATGTCAACTTGACACCAACTAGTATCATCTGAGAGGAAGGGACCTCAACTGAGAAACTGCCTCCTAAAGACCATGCTGTAGGCAAACGTTTAGGGAATTTTCCTTATTACTGATTGGTGTGGGAGGGCACAGACGATTGTGGATAGTGCCATGGCTGGGCTGGTGGTCCTGGGTTCTACAAGAAAGTGGACTGAGCAAGCCATGGGGAACAAACCAGTAAGCAGCACCCTCTATGGCCTCTGCATCAGCTCCTGCCTCCAGGTCCCTGTCCTGTTTAAGTTCCTGTGTTGACTTCCTTTGATGATGAACAGTGACAGGGAAGCATAAGTCAAAAGCCCTTTCATCCCCAAGATACTTTGATCATAATGTTTAACACAGCAATAGTGACCCTAAGACACTTCTTAAGCAGATGCACAGGGCAGTTTCCACCATGACTGTGTGGTCATGATACTTAGCTTAGCAACTGCATATAGGTAGAAAAACAGGATTGTGATTTTCCTGTCTCTAAAAATATTTTTTATATAATTAGGCAATACTAAATGAGAAAATGTATTTGCAATGTGTATACCTGATTCATGAGAGTGAATATTTCCTTCTAAACTACTATTGATAAATAAGAAAAATGGCAACTTTAAAAATATTAACAGCAGACTAGAACACATTTTTTGCTAAAGGGGATATTCAAATGCCCAATAATCATATGAAAATATGATCAGCATCTTGGCTCATCTAGGAAATGTCAAATAAAACAATGCATCCTATTCTCCAGAATGTCTAAAATGAGAAAAACTGACAGCTTGGTGTTGACAAGCAGACAAAGCAGCTGGGATCCTTACTTGTTGCTGTGCACATTTGCTAATTGGGACAACTCTTTGGAAAGCCCACCAAGGCCAACTCTGCGGGTCACTTTGTGACCCAGCAATGCCACTCATGTAACCCCCTGCACCGTATATTAATGTCTCCCTGCAACAAGCTGACTCTTTCTGATTTGCTCTGAGAGGATGAGTACTGCCCTTTAAGTGCTTTCCCTGGCCTGAAGTGTGGTCAGCACAGACTGTTGATGTAACTGTGCAGGAAGAGGCCTGGTTCCCGGTTACGCTGTGCTCACCAGCCAGGTCCTTGCAGTACGCTTGTCCAGTGGTATAAGGGACTGTTGCTTTTTATCCTAGCAGGCCTTTCATTCATCTGGTCATTTGTCCATTCATTCATTCTTCATTCATTCATTCACGCCTTCATTCTTCATTCACTCATTCTTCACCATTTCCAAGTTTGTCATAAGTGAGGCACATATCTCCTGAGGTGATTTTGGAAATCTATACATCTTCTTGACTGAAGAAGAGACTTAAAGTACCTCTTCCTGTGTTTAAATAAATTCTATCAGGTTGTAATATTGACAATTTAAAATAAAGGTGTTGATGCATCTTTGTATGAGTCCAAGGAATAGAACTTTGGAACATCAATATATTTATTATACATTTTCACATATATGAATAACCTGTTCATAGGAAAAGCATCCCCTTTTCTCCTTGAATGTCCATTTTCTTTCAATTCTCACATCTATGACACTTTATTCTTGAAAGTCTATAATTACTCCCCTATCATAATTCTGGGCAGCAGTACTGGGGAGGTGAGAAGCCATTGTGCTAATGCTAGGATGGAGCTTTGAGATGTATAACAAACAGGTACTTGTGATACCGAGGGACCCTGGAGGCCAGTGTGGCTTTTGATATGCACCACAGGTGTGTGACAATGGTACTTGTGATACCAAGGACCCTGGTGTAGGCAGAGATTGCTTGTTTGTTTCCCAGCTGCTCAACCTGAATAATCACACAGAAACTGTATTATTTCAGTACTGCTTGGCCTATTAGCTCAGGCTTCTTATTAACTAACTCTTACATCTTAAATTAACCCATTCCTATTATTTTATATTTTACCACAAGGCTTGTGGCTTACTGGTAAGGTTCCAGGATGTCTGTATCCTTCGGCAGCTACATGGAGTTTCCCTGATTCCTCCTATTCTCTATCTCTTCCAGCCTAGATATATTCTGTTAAGCCATTGGCCAAACCAGCTTTATTCATTAACCAATAAAACCAACACATATACAGAAGGACATCCCACATCACCCTGGAGGCCACATGGCTTTTGAGATGCACCACAGGTGTATGACAATGGAGTCATATGTCCCTCTGCCAGAGGTAAAGGAAATTTCTCCTTTCTGCAGGTGGGAACAGGTTTCACAAAAATTCCTTATGAATGGGTTTATTTAACTACCAGAAATCCTTCCAGAGTCCAGGTTGAGCTCATGGCTGGATCTTTGAACAACCTGAATCCTATCATGGCAGACACCAGAATACCCTTGATGCTGGGGCTCCAGTCAGGGACCATGACAACCAAGCATCTCTTCTAACCTTCTTTTTGAATGGCCCGTGGCTGAATGAGAAGTTTGTATCAATGATTCCTTACACTGTGTACTTCCCTTTGGTCATCTGCTTAGTAGATAAGGGAAGTTCTGACTTGGTGGCTGGTAGAATATTCATCTTACCTTTGGGGAGGAAACAGGCTGTTATATGGAACAACCTTGAACTCTGAGCCACAAGACCAGGATGAATGTCCTAGATTTGCTTGGAGCCACTTACACGTTGACCCGTTGCCCCATGTCCCCCACCTCTGCTTCCCAACTGTAAAGAGCAGATAATGACAAGTGCTTCTGGGCCTTAGATGAAGTCATGTCCCTCAGTACCTGGCAGCCCCCAGTGAATGTTTGGCTGAACCTGCTGAACTAGTTGACAAAGCATTTGGGTACAGCCACCACTGTACCCTAAGGCCACTGGTCACTTTGCCATAAATCAAACTAGGTGACCTCTCTATGGCGGCACACCCCCAAACACCCTGCTACCTTCATGCAGGTAGGCAGTACTTTTGGCCCTTGCACATGGCCATGTTCCTAATCATTCCTGAAAATATAATCTGTGCTCTTTGGATGACAAACACTCCATTCCTTTGATGTAACCCCTGCCATGTGTTGTTCCGGGGTTGGTACTATTATTTATTATCTAAAATACCAAGTTCAGGGACCACAGCTTCTTGTCATACGAAATATCTCTTACATGTGTTAAGGTGCTAACTGATCTTTTAGCCAGCTGAATCCCATGATCATTAGTACCTATAGACACCAGTTGAAGACAGAATGTCACCACCAAATGTGGTGGCAGTTAGCCTGACATTTTACAGTTGACAGAGGTCAACCGAGAAAGCGGAATGCTGCTGGGGTTCTTCAGTGTGCTGCAGAGTTTTGGCCATTGTGGAGACCTTTGCAGCTGGAACCAGGCTAAAAGGATGCAAAGGCCTGTGCTCAGGTCAGCAGCCATCTTTAAATCCAGGATTGCTCTTCCCATATTGTCTTAGAACAAGAAGTGTATAAAATAGTCCTTGGATGCTTTCTTGGGAGCGCAACCACGATTCTTATTCCTAGCAAAATTAAGAATCTCCAGCAAGTTCAAGGCTAGCTCCGGGTACACAGCATATTTGGGGCCAGCCTGTAGACATAAGACCCTGTCTCAGAAAATAAATAAGTTTTATTCCAGATTCCCATTAAATTAAGGGAAATGACAAGTACAGAGACACAGGAGAATGGAGCTCCTGCTGAGCACCAGCCACACTGGCTAAGGACTTTCCAGATAAGCACCCTAGTGGAGTGGGCAGCATTCCTGTTTCATAAATAGACCCAGGTTCAGGAGGTTGAATTTGAGGACTGCCCCCCAACATTTGTCTCGCTGAAGCAAAGCCCACATTGTCCAATCATCTCTAACTCTGGCTCAAAAAGGTGCTTGTTTAGAAAAGGCAGTTGCACGAGAGATTGCTTTTCCACAACCTGGCCCAGAGGCACGGCTCTCAGCCTCAGCTGCACAGGAGGTCAGCTCTGCTCCTCGGTGTCCGGAGGTTTCGATAAAATGGCACAGTAGAGGTGCAGCAGCAGGCCACAAGGGGCTGCGGGTCCCAGGTGGGGAGGAGCGCACAGTATACCACTGTGGTGGTTTAGGGCAGCAGCAGGCGGGAGACCACAGCGGGCCATGCAGAAAGAGTTTAGATAGGCGAGTTTATTTAGTGACTTATGTAGGGGAAAGGGGAAAGGAGATTAAGGGGGAAGAAGACACACACACACACACACAGAGAGAGAGTGAGAGAGAGGGAGAGAGAGAGAGAGAGAGAGAACACCCAGGCTGGAGGAGGATGGATATCCCCTTCCATCTATGGAAGGGGAGGGGTTGGGAGAGGGCAGGGCTTGTCTCTTAAATGGACAGGGTATCCAAGTGGCAGACCAGGACAGCAGATCATAACATTCCCATCTAACAGCCTGGTATTGGCATAAGAACAGACAGGAGGACCAATAGAACTGAATCGAAGACCCGGATGTTAATCCACACACCTTCGAACACCTGATTTTTGACAAAGAAGCAAAATATATAAAATAGGGGAAAAAAGTATATTGAACAAATGGTGCTGACATAACTGGATATCAACATGTAGAAGAATGAAAATAGATCCATATTTATTACCATGCACAAAACTCAACTCCAAATGGATCAAAGACCTCAACATAAAGCCAGCTACACTGAACCTCATAGAACAGAAAGCGGGAAGTACATTTGAATGCATTGGCACAGGAGATTAATTCCTAAATATAATCCCAGCAGCACACATGCTGAGAGAAACAATTAATAAATGGGACCTCCTGAAACTGAGAAGCTTCTGTAAAGCAAAGGACACGGTCAACAAGACAAAATGACAGCCTACAGAATGAGAAAAGATCTTCACCAACCCCATATCAGACAGAGGTCTGATCTCCAAAATATACAAAGAACTCAAGAAATTGGTCATCAAAAGAACAAATAACCCAATAAAAAATAGAGTACAGACCTAAACAGAGAACTCTTAACAGAGGAATCTAAAATGACTGAAAGACACTTATGGAAATGCTCAACATCCTTAGTCATCAGAGAAACGCAAATCAAAACAACTCTGAGATTCCATCTTACACCTATAAAAATGGCCAAGATCAAAAACACTGATGACAACTTATGCTGGAGAGGTTGTGGGGAAAAGGGAACACTTCTGCGTTGCTGGTAGGAATGCAAGCTGGTATAGCCCCTTTGGATGTCAGTGTGGTGATTTCTCAGAAAATTAGGAAACAACCTTCCTCAAGACCCAGCAATACAACTTTTGGGTATATATCCAAAGGATGCTCAATCGTGCCACAAGGACATGTACTCAACTATGTTCACAGCAGCATTGTTTGTTATAGCCAGAACCTGGAAACAACCTAAATGCCCCTCGACCAAAGAATGGATAAGGAAAATGTGGTACATTTACACAATGGAGTAGTACAAAATGGATGAAGCTAGAAAACACCATAATAAGTGAGGTAATCCAGACCCAGAAAGACAATTATCACATGCACTCACTCATAAGAGGTTTTTAAGGATAAAGCAAAGAAAACCAGCCCACAAATTACAATCCCAGAGAATTTAGACAACAATGAGGACCCTAAGAGAGGAATACATAGATCTAATGGAGACCTTAGAGCATGGAGACCATGGGAGAGGGTTGAAGGGGAATGGGAGAGGCAGCGAGGGGAGCAGAGAAAAATGTAGAGTTCAACAAAATCAATTAAAAAATAAAAATAAATAAAAATAAAAAGGCAGGAAGTTATTGGGATGACAGATTCTCAAGAAAGCTTCCTGCTTATTTGTGGGCGTCATCTTGGGGGGAACTAAGAATGCTGGGTGCTGGTCACATCCTGGGGTAGTTGGTCTGTTTGCTCCTGTCCAGGGTTTGTAGTATGGAACTGTCTGGTGTCTCTTGGACCTGGCAAGGTGTTGACAGAACAGAGGACAAAGTTAAGTTTAGGAAATTTTCAGGACCAGGGAATTGAGAAGGGTGTATCTGACCTGTTTAAGGTGGATCCTTCAATTCGGCTCCCTAGAACTCACAAGAATTCTTTGGGTTTGTGAAAAAATAAGTTTTAGACATATACATTGTATAAACAGTAGCATATTTATGTCAGAATGACTATGACAAATGTTTTTGCACAATGAAAAGTATTTTTAAGACTATGGAAGGCAGCATGAGAGAGAAATTTGATACCTTGTATTTGTCTTCACACCTTTATAACTTGCAGGTACACACCTTAATAACTTGTATTTGTACATTACTGAAATTTGTTTGGTGAGGTTGTTCTTTTAAACAACAAAACCTCTTAGCTGTCAAACTACATCAGTGATCTTTGAGAAGGATAAAATTTTACTTGAGTTATTGGGTAAGAAACTATAGAGAACTTACTTGGTTGGCACCTAGAGACCCTCCTGAAGTCCTCCATTGTCATCGTGGGTCATATTTGCCTTTTGCTATTTAGCGCAGGGCCTACCAGGTTTTAGAAGATCTTGTGGGTTAGAAATCTGTAGGAAGACAAGCCTACCTTGGCCCAAGCAATTAGGCTGTTGATTCCAGCGATCCTGTCCATGTCTGGAGATCTTCAGTTTAGATGAAAGGCAGTTTTGCCCAGTGGTCAGTGCTTGGCAGTTGATGAAGCGAATTGCAGATGGACATTGTTCTGTGTCCATTTGTCTTCTGTCTTCTTTGGAGGAAATAGAGTGGTGCTAAGAGCCAACCTGTCTCTGTTATGTAAAGTCTTTTAATAATAAAACATTTAAATGCCATATTTCCCAGATCTCTGAGCAGTTGAGGGCTGTTTATCGGGCATTAATTACAGTATAGAATCTGCCTGGAGAACTGAGTCCAAGCTTGACTATACTGGCTCTAACTTAGCAGGTGAGATTTGTACCTGTGAAAGACAAAGAAGGAAAAAAATGTTTGCAATAAAGCTTAACAGAGAAACTGACCATAGGGGAGAACAGCTTAATATATTTTAAAGCAGGGTTAGATTACAAATAGAGTATTTCTTGTAAGAGACTTAAAAGTTCATACCAATTTAAAACATGAGACATAGTCTTTGTAGTCTGGAATGAGATACAAAGGACAATTACAATATTTAACAGTCATTGCCACCCAGTTGAATATAAGTTTTATACCCATATAGTTAATGAGCTAAAGGAAGCTGGCTGGGGTGGGGCCCCGTATGGAGAGCCTACTGCTGGCACCGTTTGGCTAGGGGCGGGACCTCTGGCTCCTCCCTTTGTTAAAGCTCAAAGAAAATGGCGGCAGCCATGGTTGTCCATATGGTGTGACTACTTAAATTTAGCCATCTGCTGGTAAAAGTTAGAAATGTGGTTGGTTTTCCATAGCTGAAAACGTGATGACAGTGAAAATGATGCAAACCCCAGGGCAACTAGCTGGGCATCTCCAGGCTAGCGCGGGGGGTTGATAATAAAGCCAAGTGATTCCCAGCCTGTCAGCTCAGGAACCAGGGACTGCTCGGAGCAGTCCTTACAGTGGCAAGGACCACTTATGAGAGGTCTGAAACACACACACACACACACACACACACACACACACACACACACACACACACATCCAAACAGCATGAGGACCACTCCGAGTGGTACACTCACATTTTTAGTTATGGGAAGCAATGAGGCAGAAAAACATGTGAGCAGCCCCGGCCCCAGAAACAAATGCGCCGCTCTGTGAGTGCAGGGCTAAGGGAGAACTCTAGAAAGGGCCCTCATGTGAAGGCTCTGGGCCAAAGTGATCAGTCTTACCAAACATCCCAGCGGACTGAGGGAAAGTTGGCAGGTGGCCTGGTAGAATCCAGGTGTAGGACTTTTGCCCGCAGCGCAGCAGTGGTAGAAACAAGGCTCCGTGAATGGAAGAGAGACAGATTCTGCTGCTGCAGTGGGAGGCAGCATGGAGGGGGGAGCTGGTGAAAGAGAATGCATATCACCCCACCAAGCAGGGAGCCAGAGCCGAGCCCATGAGGCAGAGCAGGTCCCAGCAGTGGCGGGAGAAGGGAGTAAGGGAAGACAAAAAGGAGGAAGGGAAAGAGGCAGAAGTCGCCTCTCCAGAAGATGGGCAGAGAGAGAGAGAAAGAGAGAGAGAGAGAGAGAGAGAGAGAGAGAGAGAGAGAGAGAGAGAGAGAGAGAGAGAGGAGGGAGAAGGGTAGGTGGAATTTAGAGACAAAACGTAATTAAACCACAAGTCTAGGCAAGTAAAGTCTACCTCAGTAAAGATGGTGGGACTTGGTCACTTGAATCTATTAGTTAAGATGGTGGTGAGGTCACCTGACCTCAGTTAAGATGGTGGTGAGGTCACCTGACCTCAGTCTAAATGACAGCTGTCACATGTTGTATGGAGAAGCCATGTTTTGAGCTGCAGGAGTTTCAAATATAATAACAAGAGAGACATACAGGCTGTGTAGAACATACATTTAAAACAGAATTACATCTGTGTAAGCACACCATTCACACATTTTAATGTTTCTTTTTTTAATTTTTATTGCTTTATAAATAATACCATTCAAAATTTCCACTTCCTCCCCTCCTCCCATTTCTCTCCCACTCACCCACTCACCCTCTCCCATCCCCCTCCAGTCCTAAGAAAGGGCAGGGTACCCTGCCCTGTGGGAAGTCCAAGGCCCTCCACCCTCCATCCAGGCCTAGGAAGGTGTGCATCCAAACAGACTAGGATCCCAAAAAGCCAGTACATGCAGTAGAAACAAATCCCAGTGCCTTTATCATTGGCTTCTCAGTCAGCCCCCATTGTCAGCCACATTCAGAGAGTCTGGTTTGATCACATGCTCGTTCAGTCCCAGTCCAGCTGGCTTTGGTGAGCTCTCATTAGATCAGGCACACTGTCTTAGTGGGTGGACCAACCCCTCACGGTCCTGAATTCCTTGCTCATCAACTGGACCATGGGAGCTCAGTCCAGTGCTCAAATGTGGGTCTCTGTCTCTATCTCCATCCATCGCAGGACAAAGGTTCTATGGTGATATTCAAGATATTCATCAGTGTGACTACGGCCAGTTCAGGCACCCTCTCCTCTATTGCCCAAGGACCAGGCTGGGGACATCCGTGGATACCTGGGAACCCCTCTAGAGCCAAGTCTCTTGCCAACACTAAAAGGGCTCCCTTAATTAAGATATCTTCTTCCCTGCTCCCATATCCATCCTTCCTCCATCTCAACCCTCCTACTTCCCCAAGCTCTACCCAATCCTCCCCTTCTCCCTTCTCTCTCCCCCCTCCCCTCCCCTTATCCCCACCCCACCCACACCCTTTCCCATGCTCCCAACTTTTGCCCTGCAATCTTGTTTGCTTCCAATTTCCAGGAGGATCTATATATGTTTTTCTTTGGGTTCACCATTCTATTTAGCTTCTCTAGGATCATGAACTATATAGGCTCAATGTCCTTTGTTTATGGCTAGAGTCCACTAATGAGTGAGTACATACCATATTCATCTTTTGGGGACTGGGTTATCTCACTCAGGATAGTGTTTTCTACTTCCATCCATTTGCATGCAAAATTCAAGATGTCATTGTTTTTTACCGCTGAGTAGTACTCTAATGTGTATATGTTCCACACTTTCTTTATGCATTCTTCCATTGAGGGGCATGTAGGTTTTTTCCAGGTTCTGGCTATTACAAATAATGCTGCTATGAACATAGTTGAACAAATGCTTTTGTAGTATGATTGGGCATATCTTGGGTATATTCCCAAGAGTGGTATTACTGGATCCTGAGGTAGGTTGACTCCCAATTTCCTGATAACTGCCACACTGATTTCCAAAATGGCTGCACAAGTTTGCATTCCCACCAGCAATGTATGAGTATTCCCCTTACTCCACATCCTCTCCAGCATAGGTTATCATTGGTGTTTTTGATTTTAGCCATTCTGACAGGTATAAGATGGTATCTCAAAGTTGTTTTGATTTGCATTTCCCTGATAGCTAAGGAAGTTGAACATGACCTTAATATCTTTTGGCCATTTGAACTTCTTCTGTTGAGAATTCTCTGTTCAGTTCAGTACCCCATTTTTGAAAAGGGGTTAATTAGAATTTTAGTGTCTAGTTTTTTTAGTTCTTTATATATTTTGGAGATCAGACCTTTGTCTGATGTGGAGTTGGGGAAGATCTTCTCCAATTCAGTAGGTTGTCTTTTTGTCTTAATGACAATGTACTTTGCTTTACAGAAGCTTCTCAGTTTCAGGAGGTCCCATTTATTCATTGTTGCTCTTATTGTCTGTGCTACTGGGGTTATACATAGGAAGTGGTCTCCTGTGCCCATGTGTTGCAGTCTGCTTCCCACTTTATCAGGTTAAATGTGGTCGGATTTATATTGAGGTCTTTAATCCATTTGGACTTGAGTTTTGTGCATGGTGATAGATAAGGATCTATTTTCATTCTTCTACAGGTTGACATTAAGTTATGCCAGCACCATTTGTTAAATGTGCTTGTTTTCTTACATTGTATAATTTTAGCTCCTTTGTCAACGACTCTGTTTTTATGCCAGTACCAAGCTGTTTTCATTACTGTAGCTCTGTAATAGAGTTTGAAATCAGGGATGTTAAGGCCTCCAGAAGTTCCTTTATTGTATAGGATTGTTTTGGATATCCTGGGTTTTTTGTTTCTCCACATAAAGTTGATTATTGTTCTCTCAAGGTTTGTGAAGAATTTTGTTGGGATTTTGATGGGGATTTTACTGACTCTCTAGATTACCTTTGGTAAAATTACCATTTTTACTATGTTGATCCTACCAATCCAAGAGCATGGGAGATCCTTTATTTTCTGGTATCCTCTTCAATTTCTTTCTTTAAAGCCTTAAAGTTCTTGTCAAATAGATCTTTCACTTCCTTGGTTAGTGTTACCCTCAAGATACTTTATGCTATTTGTGGCTATGGTAAAGGTGAAGTTTCTCTGATTTCCCTCTCCACTTCTTTATCATTTGTGTATAAGAGGGCTACTGATTTTTTTGAGTTGATCTTGTGTCCTGCCACATCACTGAAGGTATTTATCAGGTGTAGGTGTTCTCTGTTAGAGATTTGGGGTCACTTATATACAATATCATATCATCTGCAAATAACAAGTTTGACTTCTTCCTTTCCAATTCGAACCCCCTTGATATCCTTATGCTGTCTTATTGCTATTGCTAGAACTTCAAGCACTATATTGCAGAGAGTGGACAGCCTTGTCTTGTTCCTTATTTTAGTGGAATCGCTTTGAGTTTCTGTTCATTTAATTTGATGGTAGCTGTCGGCTTGCTATATATTGCTTTTATTATATTTAGATATGATCCTTGTATCCCTAATCTCTCCAAGACCTTTATCATAAAGGGGTGGTGAATTTTGTCAAATGCTTATTCAGCATCTAATGAAATAATCATATCAGTTTTTTTCTTTCAGTTTATTTATATGATGGATTACATTGATACATTTTTGTATGTTGAGCCAGCCCTGCATTTCTGGGATGAAGCCTACTTGATCATAATGGATAATTTTTTTGATGGGTTCCGTGATTCGGTTTGCCAGTATTTTATTGAGAATTTTTACATCGATGTTCATGAGTGAGATTGGTCTGTAATTCTCTTTCTTGGTTCAGTCTTTGCTTGGTTTTGGTATCAGGGCAACTATAGCTTCATAAAAAGAGTTTGGCAATGACTCTTCTGTTTCTATTATGTGAAACACATTAAGGAGTATAGGTATTAGCTCTTCTTGGAAGGTCTGGTGGAATTCTGCATTAAAACCATCTGGTCCTGGGCTTCTTTGGTTGAGAGTTTTTGATGACAGCCTCTATTTCCTCATGGTTCAGCTGATCTTGATTTAATTTTGGTATATGGTACTTATCTAAAAAAAATTTCCATTTCTTTTACATTTTCCAATTTTGTGGCATACAGGCTTTTGTAGTAAGACCTAATGATTCTCGGAATTTCCTCAGTGTCTGTTGTTATGTCCCCCTTTTCATTTCTGATTTTGTTAGTATGGGTGTTCTCTCTGTCTTTTGATTAGTTTGGATAGGGGTTTGTCAATCTTGTTGATTTTCTCAAAGAACCAGCTCTTTGTTTCATTGATTCTTTGGTTTGTTTTCTGTGTTTCTATTTTGTTGATTTCAGCCCTCAGTTTGATTATTTCCACTCTTCTACTCCTCCTGGGTGAGTCTGCTTCTGTTTTTTCTAGTGCTTTCAGGTGTGCTGTTAAGTCTCTAATGTGAGATTTCTCCATTTTCTTTATGTGGGCCCTTAGTTCTATGAACTTTCCTCTTAGTACTGCTTTCATAGTGTCCCATAGGTTTGGGTATGTTGTGTCTTTATTTTCATTGAATTCAAGGAAGACTTTAATTTCTTTCTTTATTTCTTCCCTGACCCAGGGGAGGTTCAGTAGTTGACTGTTCAGTTTCCATGAGTTTGTAGGCTTTCTAGGGGTAGAATTGTTATTAAATTCTAACTTTATTCCATGGTGATCTGATAAGACACAGGTGGTTACTGCAATTTTTTTTGTATCTGTGGATGTTTGCTTTCTTACTGAGTATGTGATCAATTTTCGAGAAGGTTCCATGAGAAGCTGAGAAGAAGGTATATTCTTTCCTGTTTGGGTGGAATGTTCTCTAGATGTCTGTTAAGTCCATTTGATTCATGACATCTGTTAGTTCTCTTATTTCTCTGTTAAGTTTCTGTCTGGTTGACCTGTCCATTGGTGGGAGAGGAGTGTTGAAATCTCCTATTAGTGTGTGGGGTTTGATGTGTGCTTTGAGTTCTAGTAATGTTTCTTTTACATATGTGGGTGCTTTTATAGTAGGGGAATAGATATTCAGGATTGAGACTTCATTCTGATGAATTGTTTCTGTTATGAGAATAAAGTGTCCTTCTCCATCTCTTCTGATTTATTTTAGTTTGAAATCAATTTTGTTAGATATTATTATAGCCACGCCTGTTTGTTTCTTAGGTCTGTTTGATTGAAAAACATTTTTCCAACCCTTTACTCTGAGGTAGTGTCTGTCTTTGAGGTTGAGGTATGTTTCTTGTAAACAGCAGAATGTTGGATCCTGTTTTCATATCCATTCTCTTAACCTGTGCCTTTTTCTAGGTGAATTGAGTCCATTGATATTAAGTGATCTTAATAACCAGTGGTTGTTAACTCCGGCTATTTTTTCTGGTTGTAGTGTTTGTGTGTTTCCCTTCTTTGAGTTGTGCTGGTGGAGGGTTGTCAGATATCTGTGCTATTGTGGGTGTTGTTGGCTTCCTTGGGTTGTGGTTTTCCTTCTAGTACTTTCTTTAAGGCTGGGTTTGTGGATACGTACTGTTTAAATCTGTTTTTGTCATGGAATATCTTGTTTTCTCCATTGATGGTGATTGAAAGCGTTGGTGGATATAGTAGTCTGGGCTTACATCCATGGTCTCTTAGTGTCTGCAGCACATCTATCCAAGACCTTCCGGCTTTCATGGTTTTCATTGAGAAGTCAGGTATAATTCTGATAGGTTTACCTTTATATTTACTTGACCTTTTTCCTTTGCAGCTCTTAATATTCTTTCTTTATTCTGTATGTTTTGTGTTTTGATTATTATATGGCAAGGGGATTTTTTTGATTCAGTCTGTTTGGTGTTCTATATGTTTCTTGTACCTTCATAGGAATATCCTTCTTTAGGTTGGGAAAGTTTTCTTCTATAATGTTGTTTAATATATTTTCTGGGCCTTTGAGCTGTAATTCTTCTCCTTCTTCTGCCCCTATTATTCTTAGATTTTTTCTTTTCATGGTGTTCCAGATTTCCTGGATGTTTTGTGGTAAGAATTTGTTGGATTTGCTGTTTTCTTTGATCAATGAGTTCATTTCCTCCATAGTATCTTCAGCATCTGAGATTCTTTCTTTTATCTCTTGTATTCTGTTGGTTATACTTGTCTCTGCAGTTCCTGCTCATTTACCCAGATTTTCCATATCCAGCCTTTCCTTGGTTTGTGTTTTCTTTATTACTTCCATTTCAGCCTTCAAGTCTTGAACTGTTTCCTTTACCTGTTGGATTGCTTTTTCTTGGTTTTCTTGTGTATCTTTGAGGGATTTATTAATTTCTTCTAACTTTTTGTTTGTCTTCACTTCCATTTCTTTAAGGGAGTTTTTCACATTCTGTTTAAGGGTCTGTCATTTTTATAATGTTATGTTTAAAGTAACATTCTTCTGGATTAGGGTGTTCAAATCTTCCTGTTGCATGTTCACTTGATTCTGGTGATATCATGTTGCTTTTCAGGTTATTTTAGGAGGCCCCTGCCCATCTCTTCCTTCAAATGCAGCCAAGAGAGTCTTGGCATCTTGGTCCAATCTTTGCTTTGGCTGACTGTGTACTTGGGGGTTTTTCTTGGTCTGCCCTCTCTTAGGTACCCTCAGCACTGGAGCTGGTTCTCAGATCCCCTCCGCCCTGAAACAGGCTGTGCTGGTGGATCTAAGGACCCCACAGATGGAAAGGAGTGCTTGGGGGCAAGATGGGATGGGTAAAATAGAGAAAGGCAGTAGCTGAGGAAATGCCCCGCTGAATGGCCAGAAACATTTAAGGAACTGGAGGGAGCCTGTACTCCATTCCTGGGACCGCCCGGGCAGGTGTGCACACAGTTACCCCTCTGGATGGCTCTCCTCAGTACAGGAACAGGGCCCCTTGCTTGGCCAAGGACCCTGCAGACAAAAGGGCAGGCTTGAAGGGAGCAGGGTCGTGTGGAACAAAGAAGCCCCTGTGGCAGGAGCTCTCACCACTGGCTCCCCAGACCCTCAGCCCCAAATCATGCTGAGTTAGGGGATCCTAGGACCCCGCAGACGGAAAGGAGTGCTTGGGGGCAAGATGGAATGGGGTAAATAGAAAAAGCCAGTAGCCAGGGAGATGCCCCACTGAATGGCCAGAAACGTTTAGGGAATTGGAGGGGGCCTGTACTCCGTTCCCGGGGCCGGCCAGGTGGGCACACACTTACCCCTCTGGATGGATCTCCTCAGTACAAAAGCAGGGCCTCTTGCTGGGCCAAGAACCTCGCAGACCCACACATTTTTTTATACAGGAAGTAGAGTGGAAAATTACTCAGCACCATAAGTTGTCCTGTCATTGAGCTGCCACGCCACCAGCTGTGGCGTGAAACAGGGGCTTGAACTGGAAACAGCTGCCTTGCAGATCCAACTAAGCTTGTTGGTTTCCATGGGACCAGCGGTAGCGGTGGCAGGGATAGAACAGAAGGAATGGGCGTGAGAGAAAAACAGCGTTTTCAGACGGGTGGGGAAGGGGCTGCCCAGAGAAAGGAAAGCAGAGCTGGCAGGACACCATCAGAACCTTTACAGGTGAGTGGCTGATAGTTTGAGGGTTTGTTCCATAGTTGAAAACAAGAAAACCCATGAAAACAGCGAACACCTCAAGGCCTGTAAAGGAATGTCTTCTCTCTACAGGCAGGGTGGTAAGATAATCTGACTGACTATTTCAGAAGACTCGGAAGTCAGAGGCTAGAGGCTGCCCTGGGGGGGGGGGTCTCTCATAGCAAGGACAACTTACAAATGGTCCAAAAGATGAAAAACAAGAAAGAAAACAAAAAGAAAATATGAGGAATGTGGGGTCCCAAAGTGAACACACTACTCAGCGTGTGCAGTGCTAGTACGGGAGGGCCACCCAGGGCAGTCCGGTCACATTTTTAGCTACGAGAAGGAACCAAAGATGAATATCAGCAAAGGGCTCAATCGTAGCCATGAAGGCTGTGGTTGGGGGATTTCCCCCCATTTTTAGTAACACGGGGTTGCTGGGAGCTCAACAGTCAAGGCCTTGGGTTCGAAGATATGGTTAAGCTGACTGGAAGGGAAAACTCACCACCGAAACAGCTGGTGTGTAAAGAAGTCGGCGCTCAGACAGATGGAATGCCGGCTGTTGTGGAGAAACCCGGTTCCAGGTCCTGGCCCCAGGAGTGGGGTGGGATGGCCTAGAGAGTCTGATGGCACCAATGTAATGATTTAGATGAAATGGCGCAGTTCCCCGTGGGCCAGCGGTGGGTCACGAGGGGCAGTGGGTCCCAGGTGGGGAGTCATGGTGCACAGTGGACCACTGCAGATGGTTTAGGGCAGCAGCAGGTGGGAGAACACGCCGGGCTACACAGTGAGAGTTTGGATAGGGGAATTTATTTAGTGGCTCTTGGAGGGAAAAGCGAAAGGGGAGAAGGGGGGAGAAGACAGAGCGAGGTGGGGGAGAGAGGGAGGAGGGGACAGAGAGAGAACAGAAGTTACCTTTTTGAGAAAGAGAGAGCACACAGGCTGGAGGAGGCAGGATATCTGCTTTTCTCAACAGAAGGGGAGGGGTTGGGAGAGGGCAGGACTTGTCTCTTAGAGGGACAGGGTACCCAGTTGACAGATCTGTCCAGCAGATTATAACAGTCAGGATTGTGCCTCTCAGCTTCAGTGTGATGCACAAACATCTTGAGGCTTGTGAAAATGGATTGTTGGGCTCTCGTTCTCAAATTCAAAATCTCAATTCTTTTACGCTTGTGTTTTACTCATGTGCATGTGTATGTTTGGTGTATGCATGTGAGCATAGGTGTCTGTGGTGGTAAGGTGATGCTTGTGCTGGGAGCCAAACTTCTGTCCTCAGAGCAGCAAATACCCTCAGCTGCCAAGCCACTGCTCCAGGCCCTGAGAATCTCCATTTCTAACAACTTCCTGCTGTTCTTCTTGCTTTTGGCTAGATATCTCGCACCTTGTCCTACTGACTGATGCCTCTTTCCAAAGCACAGTTGATCAGGAAGATCTGGACTGGAATTATCTTACAGACCAGGTTTTTGACCTTGGTCCATTGCTATAGGGTCAGATCTCAGGAGGCAGGAACCAGACTTCTGGGTCTGTGTGAGGAGTTTGTTTTGAGACAGTTGCACTCTGTAGCTCAGGCTAGTCAGGAGATCACTAATGTAACTCCAGCTGCCCCTGAACTCTCTCATAGACCCTTAGCCTCTGGAGTTCTAGGATTAGAGGTGAAAGCTGCCATACCTAGCCAGAGTCTTTTAAATAACTTTCAGGCTCAATGAAGTGTGAATACTGTCATCCAATGGGACTTCATTTTGTTTTTTGTTTTGGTTTTTCAAGACAGGGCTTCTCTGTGTAAGAGTCCTAGCTGTCCTGGAACTCACTCTTGTAGACCAGACTGACCTCAAACTCACAGAGACCCGACTGCCTCTGCTTCCCGAGTGCTGGGATTAAAGGTGTGCACCTCCACCGCCTGGCTCTAAAGGGCCTTTAAATTCCTCTTATCTCATATACAGTCTCATTTTTAAATGATGTCTCCTTCTGAATGACAACCACACTGCAGAACCATTCACAACCGACCAGTAGCTGCAGTTGAGACTTGTCTGTGTTTTAAAATGCCCACAAGGGTCCTCTCAGCCCATACTTCATAAATAAAAACAAAAAGGAACTATTTATTCATTGATTGGTTTGTGAAAACCCTCTGATTGTAGCATTCCATCAAGAGGGAAAGTTCCTCCCCACAGAAGTGAAATGAGGAGAGGTAAGGCTTTTTGTGAAATGACTTGCCCCTTTCTCTCCACTCTCATTTTACCCTCAGCTGTTTGGTTCCCTGGCCCTTGGGAATGTGAGTTGGCAGGAGTTTGGCAGCCTGAAGCTGGTGCCCTGTACTTGCAGCTGGGAGGCTTGACCACTTTGGCTTCCTCAGAGGGGGGGAGGTCACACAAAGCAACATTCAAAGGCTGAGGCCAGAAGCCAGCGTCAGGCTGAAAGGAGCTCAGAAAGATGCAGGTGCTTCCCTGCCCTCCCTGCCCCTCGGCTGCTGGCCCTGAGGGATGTCGCTGCCGGGGGTGTATGTGTGAGGGGGTGGTATTTATAATTTCCTTTGCCTGCTGGACTGTTCACACAGCATCATGGGGCAAGATTAGGGAAAGGTTGACCCAGCTTGAAGAGTTCAGGTATCAGTGCCCTGACCTGAAGTTGCCAACACAATGGGGTTTTGAACAAGGAGAAAAGAAAGGCTTGCAGAAGGATTTTTGCCTTTTTGGCTCAACTCTGCTGTTTTCCCAAGAAAACCTGTGTTGCCATCTGCAGAACTGACTAGGGATCTTTGTACTTGAAAATTCCCTCAGCCCTGCCCAGATATCCTCCAACTGAAATTAGCCCTACTCCTGAGATGAGCCTGTTGGTGGAAACAACGGCCCTTTCCCTGTCTGCTTTGGCTCCAGGGGTCTCAAAGAAGCCTCGCCAGCCGTCAGCATGGCTCCCTGTGCCATGTGAACAGTCCATTCAACCAGCAGGAAGTGCACACCTCACAGGGCAGGTTTTACAACTGTTGGCTTAGTGGGGGTGGTCCGTGTCCCTGCTCTCATCTCCTAGCTCAGGACCACGAGGTTCCCTGTCCATTTTATGGGGACATACTATGCACACAACACAGCTCACCAGAACCGAGTTTTCTGGGTGAAAGTCTTAAGTCTCCAGGGGGAAACCAGCAAACAGCAAGCAGGTAGAAGGGTTTTACTTGCTAGCTGGCAGCAAGCCTGAGGTCAAAACCTGTTACTCAGAGTCAAAAGTAAAATTCTTGAGAGAGGCACAATGCACCCTATTGTTCTGCCTGGGGCCCCTGTTTCTCCCATGGTTGCCATGGCCCGCTGGAGCAGCCTGATGGGATATTTTATCTGTGGGCTTCCTTGGTGTCTGTCCAGCTGCCAGCAATCCTCAGGATGGCTGAAAGTGATTCCAAAAGCACCTTCCTAAAAGGAGATGAGATTGTGTATTTTATTCCCCCACCAACACCCAGTAAGCAAAATTAGTGCACATGGGTAGGGTAATGGTAGAACCAGAACAGCAAAGACAGTAATCGCCCATCCTCACTAGGCCCTGCCTAGCTCTGCCGCACAGTGCAGACTGGGATAGGTGAATGAACGTAGTGATGTAAGAGGAGGAGGACATGGCTACTCTGAAAGTATAGAGATTTGTATTATTGATAAGAGGGAGAAAGTGGTCAGAGGGAAGGGTCCAACTGAACATGGCCAGCACACTAACCCAGGCCATGAGGAGAGAGTGGGGAGGGAGAGTAAGAGAGGAGGCCCTGACCTGACCAAGAAGTGGCCTGGGCCAAGAAGCCAAGAGAGCAGTATAGCTGACGTGGTTAAGTTGTGGAGGGAGCCGGGTGGGGGAAAAGAAGCAGAAGTCTAGCCCTGGGGAGAAAGAGGTTTTGGGTAGGGACAGAGTAAGATGCACTGGGAATAGCCACAGGTGTTGAGTGATGCTGGGAGGGCTGGGAGGAGCCATGGGTACTGAGTGACGCTGGGAGGGCTATCCAGCTTCTGCTTTGATATGTTAATAGAAACCTCAGTTAGCCTTTTGTCCTGGATTTCTGAGACACAACAATAGGTACAGTTACCATCCCTGCCGAAGATAAGGCTGTCTTTGTCCCTGGGTGAGGAGAGCACAGTTGAGATTGGAGCCTCTCTCCTGAGACCCAGGCTTTACCCATCCATGGCTGCCAGCTGGGCTCTATTGTGTTGCAGAATTCTACCCCTGTAGTAGTCTTCTCTGATTGCTGGTAAATTGCAGCTCTGACTGTCTTCCTTACTTCGTAGAGATGTGGCAAGCAGGAAAGAAGGTCTCCTCACTTTCTGTGAGTTAGTTCGCAGGGTCAGAGGCTGCTTCCCTTCTCAGGGTCCCTGATGGGTACAGCATGGAAGGAGAGTATCAACAATAGCAACACAGTAGAGGTTTGCTGTGTGGACTGTGAGACTTACACATTCAGCCAGTCACTCCTGGGTAATAGTTTTCTGTATCATGATGATAGGTTTCTCCGCTGACACGGTAAGCCAGAACAAGCCAATCTGAAAAAGTAAAAGGACAGGTTTACTGGAGAAAAGCAACTCCCAAGTGAGTGCTCCAGCCCCAGAGATGGAGAAGTCACGCCCAGACTAAAGCAGGAAGTCTGTACAGCCTGCAGACGAGGAGGTGTCTGCCTTAAGCTGGTCTGTGCCCAAGTACAGTCGAAAGCTGAACTCTTTAGGCAGGGACTTGGGCTGATGGCAACTTCAGGGGAGGAGCTGCCATAGCTGCCAAGAATGTGAAACTGGACTTTTTGGCACCATTTCTTTCTTGGAGATTCTCTGAGAGTGTGGGGTTTGGAGAGAGCCTTATGTGGCTGAATCATTACATTCCATCCTTTTGTTTATTATAAACATTTGGGGAGTTTGAGGTCTTTTAATGGGTAGGAATGGGGTATTGTAAGGTCTCTTATGATTGCTTTATGCTGATTTTGTGGGTGTTCTCAGACCTCTGGAGACTGCTTTTTGCTGATTTTGTGGGCGTTGGGGAGTTGAGATGCTTGACCACGTCCTGGGGTGGCTGATTGCTTTTGTGTTTTTTCTGGGCTCTGTGGAAATGGCTGGCTGGTAGCTTGGACCTCGCAAGATGCTGGAAAGGCAGAGAATTATGTCTGGAAAAAATTTTAGATTCCGGTGATTAAGGGAGGAGAGTCCCAAGATGGAAGATAGAAAGGGGTTCTTTGGGGGGGGGGTGGAGGAGGGAATTTCCCAGGGGTTCCAAGACCAGGAATGATAAGGGAAGAATTAAATGATACTTATTCTGGGTGATTCTGGTCCGTTTAGGTAAGTCCAATTGGCTCCCTGGAGCTTATGAAAAGAATGTCTGAAAAGAAATAAATTTTAGACATATTAAAAGCTTATGATTACGATGATATAGTGTTGGAATGGAAGATAGTGGGGAGGGGGAGAGGAAAAGAAGGGAGAATTATTGGAAAGGGGAATTATTAGACCGCCCCCGTAATGTTTTACCTGAAGTAAATCTTAAGGCACTTGTTTTCCCTTAGCATCATGGTATTCCCTTAACATCCAGGAGATATTGCTGTAGTCAGTGATAAACCTGTTATGTTAAAGTCTGTTTTGTGAGTTTTTAGAGTATGGGGCTGCAAACTCATTATTGTTTCTTACCACCTGGGCTTTTGACAGTCCTTGTACCTCAGCTCTATGCTTAAGATGGTCCCTGTAATAACAGCTGAGTGATTAACTGGAAATTTAAGCATGACATTGGAGATATAGAGAAGTTGGTAAAGCAGATAGGAGAAAGAGAAAGAGGGAGAGTATATGGAGTTTTGACACAGGAGAGTTGAGTATGCTGATGAGACTTTTATTTTTCTGAAACTGGAGAAAGAGGGCTGATCTTGGTGCCCTCTGGAACTTAAGGGAGCAGGCCCTGTTTGAGTTACTGTTTATGAGGGAGTGTCTTGAGCTGGAAGAGTAAAAAGTTTAAGGTGGGACAAGTGAATCCAATGAAGAAGTCCCTTGAGCTTGGCAACTATGGGAGTTACAAGAATTACTTTAAAGGGGCCCTGCCATTTATGGGAAAGGGATAAGGAACATTGGTCTGGGGAAGAGAATAGTACCTGATCCCCTATTTTAATGGGCATGAAATTTGCACATGGTTGAGGTAATGAGTGGTCGGTGTAATCTCATAATAAGAAGCAAAGATGGGATAACAGTGGATTAAGCAGGTGATCAGGAAGGGGAGAGATTTTAGGTGAGAGGCCGGGGGCTAAAACTCATTCATGAGTTCAAAGGGCAAGATGAAAAAGGAGCTTTTGGGGCGAGCTCTAAGCCTAAGAAGGGCCAGAGGCAAAAGTTTTACCCAGTCATGATGAAGTTCCTGTGACATCTTAACAAGAACATTTTTTAGGGAACAGTTAGTTTGTTCTACCTTCCCTGAAGACTGAGGGTGGTATGGGATATGAAAATGCCAGGGAATGTTAAGAGCCTTAGACAAAGTTTGAGAAATCTGGGAAGTGAACTCTGGGCCATTATCCGACTGAAAAGAGATTGGGATTCCAAACCGGGGGATGATTTCTCAGAGAAGAACATCGGAAACTGTCTGGGCCCTCTTGTTAGTGGTGGGAAACGCTTCAATCCACCCAGACATGGTGTCCACCAAAACCAGGAGATATTTAACTCTTCTGACCCTGGTCATATGAGTAAAATCCAGCTGCCAGTCAGTCCTGGAAGGGAGCCCCTGGCCTGGTGGGTGGGAAAAGGGAAGCTATGGTATTTGGTCTTGGGATCTGACTTTTGACAGATTTTACAAGGGGCAGTGATAGCTTTTAAGAACTCTAAGTCCTCAGGGGTGGGTTGGAGGTGAGCCCTAACAAAATGAAACAGAGCTTTGCTATTAGGATGACAGAGCTGATGTAGTTAGGACAGAATTTGCTGGGTGTCAGGGGTGTCTGTAAGAATGTGGGCTGTACTGTATGAACCCCCTGAGGTGATTGAGGTAGGTTTGGGGTCTGGAAGGCTGCTGTTCTAGCTGCTTGGTCAGCCTGGTTATTTCCCTTGAAAATAATGGAACCGTTGGTCTGATGAGACCAACAGTGAATAATTCCTATAGCTTTGGGGAGATGGGAGGCTTTTAACAGGTCCATAATGTAACCTAAGCTAGTTATGGATCCTCATTTTGTCATAAGAAACCCATGCTCCTTCCAGAGAGCTGCATGGGACAGGAGGATATGAAAAGCATATTTGGAGTCTGTGTAAACATTTCAAGATTGTCCCTTTGCTAACTGGAAGGCACAGGTAAGAGCTATTAACTCAGCATGCTGATTAGTGGTATGGGCAGGGAGTGCCTGTGCCTCTGCTACCCCAGTATCTGATATGATGGCATAGCCTGCTCTACAGGTCCCCTCACATAAAAAGGAGCTGCTATCTGTGTACCAGGTATAAGTGGCCTGGGACAGTTTGCCCTCCTGTATATGTGAGGGGTGGGGCAGTAGATCCTCTAAGATCTCTGTGCAGGAGTGAGATGGGGAATCATTAACATTAGGTTGAGGTAGAAGATTTGAGATATTAAGGGGTGGGCAGCATTGGAAAGTGAGTGTGGCATCTTCTACTAGTGCCACCTGGAGGGAAAGAACTCAGGAAGGGTGTAAGGTTTGTAAGCGTTTGTAAGTTAAGAGGTTGGACAGATTGTGGTGGGAAAAGACAATGGTTAGTGACCCAAAGGTTAGTTTCTCTGACTCACAACAAAGAAGCCCAGTGGCCAGTAAAGCAACATATGCAGGGTGCCCATCCCTGAGTGGTGAGGTCCAGATTCTTTGACAGGTATGCTACAGGTGCAAAGGAAGGTCCCAGCTGATGTCCTAGGACCCCAAGGGCATATCCCTCCTTTTCTGTTAAATAGAGGGAGTAAGGACAAGTTAAAAATGAGAGATGAAGAGCTGGGGCCTGGATAAAGGCTTGTTGGAGTCTCTGGAAGGGTTTAGTAACAGGATGGAGAAGGGGCTCATGCAGAGAGCTGAGAACTGCCTCATATAAGGGGTGGGCAAGGAGAGAAAAGGAGGGGCTCCAGGCACGCAGGAACAATTGCTGAAGGAAGTCTCACAGCTAGTGGTTACCCGCCCACTGGGGCGTGGCCTCTTATACCATATATGCTGATGAAGAGAACGCGTCTGGCCTCTTTTCTGGCCTCTCTGTTCCGGTTGCAGATTTTGGTTTCTGATCTCCGTTCCAGCAGAGGATTCTGATTTGTGAGTCTACCCCTAAATAAATAACCATCTATTTCTCAATTCTGACCTAGTGTGGGATTTCTTTTAAGCATCCTTGTTCATTTGGCACCCACGTGGTTTCAGACTCCACACCTACTGGGTGGACAGCCTAACAGTAGCCAGTCCACGGCCCAGACATTCTCCCAACCCTGCCTATTTGGCTTACTTTTACCTAAGTGGTTTTTTGTAGAATCCCTGCCACAGCAGAGTTTACTGCATGTGGCAACTTAGAAATTTCCAAAGCACAACTGCTGTGTTCCTTTGCTGCATGGTGACTTGTGCAGCTTTCAGTTTCTGCTCCCTGCCCATGAGTTCTGGGTTTCTTGCTCTGTGTATGAAATTGATTTAATTGCAAAGGTATGAGGAGACATCAAAATGCCAAATGTTTTAATTGTGGTAGAATAGGACATCTGAGAAGGGATTGTAGACAAGGAATTCCTAGGAATAATATCTCCTCTGGGAATGGCAAAAAAAAAAATAGGAGGATTCAGCCTTCAGGTATATTTAGAAGGTTTGGCAAAGGCTGATATTGGACCAATGAATGCAGATCAACAAAAGACACACAAGGCAACCCGATACCATCAGGAAACTCCTTGAGGGGCCCCTCACAGGCCCCCAAGTCAAAAGTGGCCCAGTCATTTCCAGTAACTGTGGAGGACATGTCTCACCAGAAAAATTAGAAAATCCAGTGCCTTCTGTAAAAGACCATACTGTTCTAGATAATAGCATATCTTTATTAAAACTTTAAAATGGTTAACATGGAGGATAAGTCAAAAATTCCAATAGGAAATAAGAAACATATATTCTGGCAGACTTCTATAAATGATCAAAGACCAAAGCTAAGAGTATGTGTTAATGGCATTGTAATGTTGGTTTGTTAGACACAGGTGCAGAGGTGAGTATCATTACTCCAGAATCTTGGCATCCAAATTGGCCTCTTCATGAGGCAGATGTTCAATTACTAGGAATTGGAACCATATCTCAAGTTAAACAAAGCATGAGATGGGTTGACTGTATTGGCCAGAAGGTCAAAGAGGAAAACTGAGGCCATATGTGGCTAATATTCCAATAAATTTATGGGGTTGCAACCTGTTACAGCAATGAAATACTCAGATTAACATTCCTGCAGTCCCAGGAACTCACGATTCTGGGAAGGATATTATAAGGTACTATACACAAAGGTCACCAGCCTTTCAGGCTATACAAGAACATAAAGCAACTAGCAAACCTTTTGAGGCACCAACAGCCCTACTTTAAAATGGTTAACTGAGAAACCTATATGGGTTAAGAAGTGGCCTCTGGCTGAAGATAAGTTGCAGGCTTTAGAACACCCAGTACAAGAGCAACTAGATGCTCACCATCTTGAAGAATCAACCAGCCCTTGGAATTCTCCTGTATTTGTTGTAAAAAAGAAATCTGGTAAATGGAGAATGGTGACAGATCTAAGAGCTGTCAATAGGGTTATTCAACCTATGGGCCCTCTACAATCTGGAATCCCTCTGCCTTCTCTATTACCAAAAGGATGGCCTCTTATAGTTACTGATTTGAAAGATTGTTTCTTCACTATACCTTTACAAGAAAAGGACAGAGAAAAATTTGCCTTCACAGTGCCTACTTATAATAATTCTCAGCCTACTAGGAGATATCAGTGGACTATCCTCCTACAAGGAATGCTCAATAACCCCACATCATGCCAATACTTTGTAAGCCAGCCATTGGAAATAATACATAAGCAATTTCCTAAGTCTGTAATTTACCATTACATGGATGACATTTTGCTATCTGATTCAAACATGGATACTTTAGAAAGAATGTTTGAAGAAGCAAAGACAGTTTTGCCAAAATGGGTTTACAAATTGTTCCTAAAAAAATACAGAGAGGAGATTCGTCAATTACCTAGGTTATAAAATAGGTTTGCAGAAAATTAGGAAACAAAAGGCACAAATTAGGAAAGAAAGGTTGAGGACTCTTAAAGACTTTCAACGATTGTTAGGAGACATTTCCAGTCTACAACCAGCAGTAGGGATAACACCTCATCTAATAATTCATTTAAACAAAACCTTAGATGATGATAAAGATTTGAATAGTCCCAGAGAATTAACAGCTGAAGCAGGAAAGGAACTGACAATTATTGAGGAAAAATTACAGGAGGTACATGTGGATAGGGTGAATCCAAGTCTTAGTTGTATTCTAGTCATATTGCTTTGCAGAATTTCTCCTACAGGAATTTTAATGTAGAAGGATGATATTATCTTAGAATGGATCTTTTAAACACATAAACCAAGTAAAAAATTAAAAACTTATGTGGAAAAAGTCTCTGAACTAATTATAAAAGGTAAATTGAGACTTCATCAATTAGCAGGTATAGACCCAGCAGAGATTATAGTGCCTTTCACTTCTGATGAAATAAAAAAGTTATGGGAAGACAATGAACCATGGCAAAGAGCTTGGGCTAATTTTTGGGGAGAAATTAATAGCAATTATCCCAAAAGTGATAGACTTAACCTTATAAAGAAAACTTCTTGGATTCTTCCCCAAATTGTATGTGATGCTCCAATAACTGGAGCCCGTACCTTTTATACTGATGCAAACAAAACAGGGAAAGATACAAATCAGAAGAATTAAGTAAGGTGGAACAAAGCCCTATAATTCTGCCCAGAAGGCAGAATTGAATGCTATTCTCATGGTGCTAAGGGATTATAAAGAACCTCTCAATATAGTTACTGATTCACAATATGCATAAAGAGTTGTCTTGCATATTGAAACCACTGAATTCATATCAGATGATACAGAATTGACTTCATTATTTACCCAGGTGCAAGACATAATAGGGAATAGGCTTTGTCCTATATACATAACACACATCTGATCCCATATGTGTCTGCCAGGTTCTCTAGCATAAGGTAATGCAGAAATTGATCAATTATTGATTGGAAGTATGTTGCAGGCCTCAGAATTTCATAAAAAACATCACATCAATAGCAAAGGTTTAAAGAAAAAGTTTTCAATTACATGGCAATAAGCTAAGGAGATTATAAAGAGATGCCCTACTTGCTCTTTCTGTAACTAAATATCACTACCTGCAGGGACTAACCCAAAGGGTACTCAAAGGAATGAATCTGGCAGATGGATGTGTTCCACTTTGAAGAATTTGGAAAATTAAAATATGTGTACCACACCATTGATACTTATTCAGGTTTTCAGTGGGCAACTGCTTTTAATCTTAGAAAAGGCTGATTCAGTAATCACACATTTATTAGATGTTATGGCCATCATGGGTATACCTGCACAAATAAAGACAGATAATGGTCCAGCATGTGTTTCTAGGAAAATGAAACAGTTTTTTGCTTATTATAATATTAATCATATTACAGGTATACCACACAATTCTACAGGTCAGGCAGTTATAGCAATATCAAATTGAACTATAAAAGATATGTTAAACAAACAGAAAGAGGTAGAAAATGCCCCCAGAAATAGATTACATAATGCTTTATTAACCTTGAATTTTCTTAATGCTAACGTGAAAGGGACAACAGCAGCAGAGAGACACTGGATAACAGAAAAGTCTTCTGAATTAAATCAACTGGTTTATTTTAGGGATGTGCTGACCTCGCAATGGAAGCCAGGAGATGTGCTGCATTGGGGAAGAGGTTTTGCTCTTGTTTCCACAGGAACAAAAATTACAGATACCATCAAAATTAATAAAGATTCAGTTTGAAAATGAGAAACCTCTTGAAAAACAGAAATATCAGCTCATCCACAATGGTGATAACCATACAGGTGGTAAGGAAAGCCATATAGGGTTGGGGCAGGGTTCTGTTCTTGTCTTTGCAGGAAAACATTCATCTTCAAAAATTCAAGAGACCCTGGATGTTTGGATGCTGACAGAAGGAAATATAACTATCCAGTAAGGATCATCAAGAAAAACAAATACAACTTGTAAGTACAGGTGTTAAAACATATACATATATATATGTATATATGAATATAAAGAGCTGGCTTTGGAGTTGGACACTGGCTCTGTCCCTGTCTAAATCCAAGCATGTTATCAAAATAAAAGTTCAGAATTTCTTTCTCATGTCAGGAGCCATCATATGGAACAGAAAGAAAAAAGAATTTAGAAAAATTTTGCTTTTCTTCATATCTGTTTTTGTCTCTATCATTCATTGAATATATTTATCTGTATATGTCTATATAAATAATGTTTAAGCTTTCCACAATGAACAATGAATTTTCCTGCAGTAATCTTTGAAGTTTCCAAGAAGAAAATGGGGCCCCACAACAACAACTCCACCTGGTTGATATGATGTAATGATGCTGATAGTACTACTTCAAGACCTGTTTTGGGTACCAGCTGCTCAAGATGGTTCCAACTTGGTTAGCTGAAATGGTGCACGTTTTACAATGTTCTGACTAGACCTCCAAAGAGGAAGCTCAGAAAAACCCTACCAAATACTCACAGACTATTTGCAATTTTACCAGACATTAAACTTGGAACTTAACCATCATTTTACTTTCACAGGATCCTATAGAAAGAATATTGCCCCCATGACAGCTGGAAGTAATTCTAGAAGACAATATTTCCTCTCCTAACAAAGTTTTTCCTCAGGGTTAGGGACATCATTTAGGGGTTGATTATAATTGGTATAGGGCTGGGGGCTGAAGGGGAAATTTTATAGGCTCAGGGATCTCTTTGAAAAAAGGGAGAAATTGGATGGGATAATATATTAGTATGATCTTACTCACACTAATAATAATAGTGAGTAATAGAGTGAATACTTGTGAGTTATTATATAGGCAATTACATTGGTATAGATTTTTGTATATTGAATCAAAGTTAAATTATATTGAATATTGTATGCATGCATGCTTCAACCTCTGCTTAAAACATTTTTCATATATATTGATATATTTATCATATTTCTTTTTTAATATTTATTTATTTATTATGTATACAATATTCTGTTTGTGTGTATGCCTGCAGTCCAGAAGAGGGCACCAGACCCCATTACAGATGGTTGTGAGCCACCATGTGGTTGCTGGGAATTGAACTCAGCACCTTTGGAAGAGCAGACAATGCTCTTAACCTCTGAGCCATCTCTCCAGTCCCTATTTATCATATTTCAATGTATATTTTTACCTCTCATCATGATACTTATACATTGTTTACATTTTGAGGTCATTGTCATCATTTGTTGCATAATTTTTATTGTATAATATTCTAATATGGAGTCTTAGTATTTTTTTAATATTTATTTATTTATTATGTATACAATATTCTGTCTGCATGTATGCCTGCAGGCCAGAAGAGGGCACCAGACCTCATTACAGATGGTTGTGAGCCACCATGTGGTTGCTAGGAATTGAACGCAGGACCTTTGGAAGAGCAGGCAATGCTCTTAACCGCTGAGCCATCTCTCCAGCCCTGGAGTCTTAGTCTTTAAGTTATATAGGTATTAAGAATTATAGATCAATAGTCATCTGTTTTTCATACTTATAGTTAGACTAATAAGGTTCTTTAGATACACAGAGATTTTATTCTGCATAGATAGGTAATCTTCAACTGCTTCAAAGAGCTGTAGAATATGGCATTTACAAAACTTAGGGTTCTGTTGAAGTGAGACACATTTGCTCCTGGCAGCACCAATCTATTCCCAAGAGAATGTTGAGCACCAAAGACACTCCACTTGGAGCTTGTTTTCTTCTTGGCAAAACTGGCCTTTGAGCAAAGAAATGCCCATGCCTTAACCACTGACAAGATACATAGTATCCGGAAATTGATAAGCAGGACTGTCAAATCTTGCCAAGACAGGGTAAAACAGTTTTGAAAAATTTTCTGCCTCTGAAAATGGTCTGCAGTTATCCTAGGCCTTAGCCAAAGCTGGTTGCTTCAACGTTGCCAATGAGACTTTGGATGATTGCCCAGGTAGCCAGTTATCTCTGTCATTTGTTACACATTTTTGGAAGTTGCTTGATTGCACTTCCTGATTACTCAAGTAATATTATTTCCCTTCTTGGATCTTTGATGGGGTTGAAAACTCGATAGTTGTAGTTACTTTCCTCTCATGACTTGGCCAAGTTATTTATTATACAAGACTTAAACTAGTTAGGATAGGATAATTATTGAATATATTTGTTCTTATTGTATATAATTTTGTATTAGGCTTAGAACTCTCTTATTTTAACAAAAGGAGGAGGTGCTTTAGTAAGTCTTTTTTTTTTTTTTAAGATTTATTTATTTATTAAGCATACAATGTACTGCTGGCAAGGAAGGCACTCTGTCTCACTACAGATGGTTGTGAGCCACCATGTGGTTGCTGGGAATTGAACTCGGGACCTATGGAAGAGCAGCCAGTGCTCTTACCCTCTGAGCCATCTCTCCAGCCCCGCTTTAGTAAGTCTTACAGCTCGTGGTTACCGGCCCACTGGGACATGACCTCTTATACTATATATGCTGATGTATAGCCTGGGTCTGGCCTCTTTTCTGGCCTTTCTGTTCCAGTTGCAGATTTCGGTTTCTGATCTCCTTTCCAGCAGAGGATTCTGATTTGTGAGTCTACCCCTAAATAAATAACCATCTATTTCTCAATTCTGAGCTAGTGTGGGATTTCTTTTAAGTATCATTCTTTAAACCCTAAAACCTCTTTTTTTGTAGAAGGAACTGCAAGGGACTGAATTAGCTTTGTTCTGTCTAGGGTAATAGCTTTTTGGGTTTGGTAATAGTTAATCCCAAGTAAATGACCTGAGAGGCAGACAGTTGGGCCTTAGAAGGTGAGACTCTATAGCTCCTTTTGGACAGGAAATTTAGAAGAGTGGAGGTATCAGTTTTGCTGATCTTCAAGGATGGACTGCAAAGTAAAATATCATCTACAAACTGTATGAGTTTAGACTTAGGGAGAGACTGTGAGAGGAGATCAGAAGCTAAAGCCTGGCCAAACAGGTGTGGGCTGTCCCGGAATCCCTGGGGAAAGATAGTCCAGGTGAGCTGTGTGGAGAGGTGAGTGTCAGGGTCGGTCCAGGTGAAGGCAAAGATATTTTGAGATTGAGAGCTGAGAGGAATAGAGAAAAAAGCATCCTTGTGATATAGAACTGGGAAGTGGGAGGTTCCTGGAGGAATAGTGGAAAGAAGTGTGTAAGGGTTAGGCACTACATAGTGAAGAGGGACCACTGCAGAGTTAATGAGACGGAGGTCTTGAACCAGGTGAGAGGTTCCATTAGGGTTGTTAACAGCAAGTATAGGGGTGTTAAAGGGGGAAGAGGTAAGATGAAGTAGGTTCTTTCTTAAAAGGTCAGAGATAATAGGCTTAAGTCCCCTAAGGCTCTGGAGAGAGAAGGGGTACTGAGTTTGGGTAATGTATTTAGTAGGATCTTGTAATTGTATAACAATGGGAAAATGGTGTTTAGTAACAGAGGGGTTTTGGGTGTCCCAGACTTGGGGGTCCACCTGGGAGGCTGGTAAAGGAAAAGACACATTGGGGCTGGAAGGTTGGGCAGCTAGAAGGAGGAGGAGGGGAGCTGCTGGTGAGTGTGGAATAAGGTGAATGGAAAGAACAAATGAAATGGAAGCTCATACTTTTGCTAAAAAATCCCTTCCCATGAGAGGTACCCAGCAGGCTGGCATGACTAAAATAATGAATGAGTGAAATAAATACCCCTAAAAACACAGTTAAGTGGTGGGGTCCACTGAGGTAGATAAGGGTGTCCCCCTACCCCGACAATAGGGAAACTAGAAGGAGAGGTAGGACTCCAGAATTCCTTCAGTACTGAGGGCTCCAGAGACCAAGAGAAAGGAGATGGGCCATACTGATACTGTGATGCTTAGTCATGGCTCCGTGTTACAGATGATGGTTATGGTTGGGTCAAAGGAGCCCAGGCAGCCTCATTTGTCCATGGTCAGACCTAGAAGGTCAACTTGGGAATTTTCCTGGTTTGATGTCTCCATACCACTATGTGCACAAGGACAATTAACTGCCCAATTTCCTTCCCTATGGTATCTCAGATAAGGTGTCACGGGACCAAGATGAGGATTATGGCATGCTCAGTCCCAGTGACTAGTTCTACTACATTTGAAACATGGGCCTGGTGGTTCTTGAGCCCCAGGGGGCAAGGGAGCAGCACGAACAGCACTGATTGGGTGGTCTGTCACCTCGGCCAGACAGAGGGCCATGGCTAGCATGTGACAGTGATGATTGCAGGCTTTGTCATTCCTCGCATGGTACACCTTAAAAACCAACTCTATGACTTCTGCCTGCAGGGTCATGGGGCCTTTCTCCAAATGTCTAAGTTTAGCCTTAATGTCAGGGTAGCACTAAGGAAAAAAGTGAGTCATGAATAACTGTCTGCCTTCTGTGGTTTCTGGATCTAAGTTAGTATATTGTAGCAGGGCTTTAGTGAGGCATTCCAAAAATGCAGAAAGATTGTCCTTCATATCTTGAATGACCTCTGAGAGCTTATTATAGTTTACTGGCTTGAGGGAAGCCTTGCGGAGGAAAGCTTGGAGACCTTCCAGGAGGAAAGTCAAAAACTGGTCCCTAGGTAAAATCCCACCTAGAGTGTTATAGTCCCAGTGAGGTTCCTGCTTGGGGACCACATCTGTACCTGGAGGGTGTGTTGCATGAGTTTGGTGAATCTCATCTGCATGTAGGCTGGCCTGCTCCCAAACTCGCCTGTGCTCCTCAGGAAGTAGGTTATTAGATAGGATCATATAGATATCATGAAAGGTGAGATTATAAGACTGGGTAAGATATTGGAATTGCTTTATGAAAGTGGTAGAATTAAATGTATAGGACCCCAGTTTTTGTTCTATATGGGAGAGTTCTGAGAGGGAGAAAGGAGTGTGTACCCTAATCAATCCATCTATGCTGGCCACCTCTCACAACGGAAGAATTGCAGCTGGCTTGGCTTGGTCAGTGTTGGGTTCCACAGCAGCACGTGAGCATGTGAGAGGAGGGGTAAAGGTGGCTGCCAGAGCTGGTTGTCTGCTGCGGCCGGGCCCTGGAGAGGAAGAATGATCCAGCAGGGCTGAAGGAGTAGTTAGTGGGGGAAGCCAGAGCTGAAGAGCAAGCAGAGGAAGGTGGCAAGACAGAGGGAACTAAAGGAGCGGAAGTATCTGTCTGTTGAGGTTGGGAAGGTGTGGATTCCTTAGGGGGGACTAGAGCAGTAGCTGAAGGAATGGGGGTAGGAGCTGGAGGGATGGGGTAGGAGCAAAAGAAACAGGGGTAGGAGCTGAGGGGACAGGGGTGGGAGGGAGCTGAAGGGATGGGGTAGGAGCTAAAGGAACAGGGGTAGGGGCTGAGGGGATGGAGGTAGAGACTAAAGGAACAGGGGTAGGTGTAATCCCTCCACTTTTTATTATAAAAAGAGCTGGGAATGTAATATTCTGTCCTGTCCCTTTAAGAGACAGGCCACGCCCACTCCCTTCCAGCTTCTAGGCTCTGACCCCAACTCACTCTCTCTCTCCCTGTCCCACTCTCATGGGGAAGCAGCGGCTGCTTCTCTTCCCTCTCCCCGCTTTCTCTTTCTCTCTCTCTCTATCTATCTATCTATCTATCTATCTATCTATCTATCTATCTATCTCGTTATCTTCTTTTCTTCTCCCTCCATCACCCATCTAATAAATGTTTAACTCTGCATGGTGCGCCTATCCGTCTCTCTTGTCCGTCCCACACAGCTACCTGGAGACCTGGAGACCAGCCGCGTGGTCTCATGCACAGCCGTCTTTGCCTGGGACTGACTGCTCTCAGATGACTCCCCTCCCCCCCACCTGCCGCAGCAGCACCCTCGTGGTCTTGGGGACCTGCAGCAAGCTGCTGGGGTCCTTTTTAAAGAAAAGAATAACATTGTTGCCGTGACTCGCCCAGGGTCCCTCAGATCCTTCTTTCTCTCTTTTTTTCCACTTCTTTTCTTTTCTTTTTTTTCCTCATAAAAGGCTGCTTGGAGCAGCCTCTGTCCTCTCCATGACCTTCCCACCTATGGTCATGGCCTTGGGGGGATGCCCCCCCCACGGGTCTTGGAAGGTTGTGCTGATTCACACCCCGTCCACAGTTGAGGGATGCCTCACTGTGCATGCTTAGTGGTGTTTCGCAGGTTTACACAAGTTCTGCTGTGGGTAGCAGCCATCCATGTCTGTCTCCTGACTTTTAAAATTCCAGCCGGCTTTTTTAATTCCAGCCGTGGTATGGTGCAGTCTTTTCCAGTTCCAACCTTTTGCTCCCCTCTGCAGCTTGTGGCAGGGTGGCTCAGCCACAGGGCGGTTCACACCTCTAGGTCTCTCTTATTAAGCTAAAAATCCCTGCATCTCAAAAAATTGTGACTTTTCCATACCTTACCACCGAGCCAGGTCAGATGATCGGGTTCTCCCATCTTTACTAAGTATACCCTGCCTTGTCCCCCGGTTTACTTATGTTTTTGCCTCCAAATTCCTCTTGCTGAGTCTGTTACATGTATGTTTTGTGCAGTGGCATGCCTTTGGTAGGGCCCACCAAAGCATCCACTTCATCCATTTCCTCTTCACTCTCTCTGTGTGTGTTCATACATGTAATTTAAATGCACCTATGCTTAATGTTATAATTGTTCATTACATCTCTCATTTCAGACTACAAAACCCATAAGTCTCATGTTTTAAGCTGGTATGTACTTTTAAGTTTCTTACAAAATATATTAAGCTGTTCTCTACTATTGTCAGTTTGGCCATTAACCTTCTATTACAAGCAGTTTTTCTTTCTGTCATTTTACAAGTGTAAATCTTACCTGTTAAGTTGGGAGCCAATGCGGTCAAGCTCAGACCCAGCTCCCCAGGCAGATTCTAAACTGTAGTTATACCTAATAAACAGCCCTCAACTGCTCAGAGATCTGAGGTATATGGCATTTATTAAAAAACTTTTCATAACTAAAAGAGACAGGTTGGCATCTGGCAGAGAAACTCTACTTCCTCCAAAGAAGACAGAAGACAGATGGACACAGAACAACGTCCATCCACAATTCGCTGTAACTGCCAAGTGCTAAACGTTGGGCAAAACTGCCTGTCATCTAAACTGAAGATCTCCTGATGTGGACAGAATGGCAGGAATCGACAGCCTAGCTGCTCAGGTCAAGGTAGGCCTGTCTTCCTACAGATTTCTTAGTCCACAGGATCTTCTGGAGCCTGGCAGGCCCTGCACTAAACAGCAACAGGCAAATGCGACCTTCAGTGACCATGGAGGATCCTAAAGAGGAGTAGCTCTAGGTGCCAACCAAGTAAGTTCTCTGTCATTTTTAATCAGTAACTCAAGTAAAATTTTATCCTTCTCAAAGATCTCTGACGAGTTTGATAGCTAAAAGGTTTTTTCAGTTTAAAAAAACAACCTTACCAAACAAGTTTCAGATCAAATTTCTCTCTCATAATGTCTTCCATAGTCTTAAAAATACTTTTCATTGTGCAAAAATATCTGTCACAGTCATTCTGACATAAATATGCTACTGTTTATACAATGTATATGTCTAAAACTTCTGTTTTCACAAA
>PVIU01019769.1:0-35635 GCA_004026605.1 Ondatra zibethicus
CTGTAGCAGGAATTCAGGAGACTGAGGTTGCCAGAGGCTAGTGTGCTGTGTTGATAATGTCCCTCTCACTCTGCTCTTTGAATGTGCAAGCTCCCTAAAACATTCCCTTTCCAGTCACCAAGCTCTTAGCAATCTCTAGCAAAATGCTTATGTGGTATTTTAGAATTCAAAGGTTTATTTCTCTGGCCTATAAGTTGGGAAGAAAGGAAAAAAATTTTTTTTATCTTTAATTATGTTCTTGAATGGAAAAAATAAAACAAAACAATGTATGGAAAAAAAAAGAAAAAAAAAGGTACTGGGAAACAATAAAAAAAAAAAAAAGATAATTATCCTCTTAGCAGTACTTGATACTTCAATACTGCAAAGGCAATACAGCTTTTTATCATAAATAATTTTTAAAAGATGCCAAAAAATAGCTTGCTTCTTGGTGGGACTTCCTACTTCCCGAAGTCAGACCGTGCCTTTCAGGGCACGAGTGTGCCGAGGCACAAGCCAGCTGCATGCTCGCTCTTTCACTGGATGCCCCCGTGTTGGCACCTTGTTAACTCTGTGGCAAAGTGAACACAGGACCAAGGGAGAGCACCTTCGGGAGAAATTCCTGGGGACTGCCCAAACTCTACAGGAAAGATGATTTTGCTTTCTTCTGTTTTACTGTTGTTGTTTTTCTTGGCTTTGCTTTGAGGAAATGAAATAGCCTACAAAACAAACAAACTCTGCCCTAATCTTTTCTTGGTATCACCTTCAGCTGCATAATTAGTACAATATTTACTTTATTTGAAGCCTCTATTGACTCATTAGGCACATTCAAAGATACACAGGCAAAAATATCAGAAGATTCCAGCCCTCTGCAGAGCCATTCAGGTCATTGCCCTGGGACATGGCTACTGCCCAGTGCCCCTGTCCTGCCAGTACAGATTTTGGTAAGTAAGTTGCCAACTAATAAAAAAAATGGTTAATTCTACATAGAAATCCAAAGGTAGCGATGTTAAAGACTCTATAATTTTTCATTTCATTAATTTACAGTAATATATTTAATCGATTAAATGGGAGATTATTAAGGACTTAATTAGGACCACTGAGATGGCTCAGCAGTTAAAAGTGCTTGCTTGCCCTAGAATTCTGATACCCAGAATTCAATACTCAGAGCCCATAGTGGGAAGAGCAAACAAACTCCTGACAAAGGTTATTCTCTAGCCTCCACACTCAGGCTGTGGTGCACAAGTACACACACACACACACACACACACACACACACTCACACACACTCACATACACATGGGGGTGTGACAATCAATACTAATAATAATTATTATTAATTTAATTTTTAAAAACTTCAACAATTGGGGAGCATTGGATCAAACCTGTGTAGGAACAAGATCTAATAGGATATTTAGGGAACACCTTCTTCTATGGTCTATCGCCTGACCAAACCCTGCTTTCTTCCCACTCAGTACATGACTTTGTGGGCAGATACTTAGCACCCTTATTCCTCATCTAGCCATTTGGCAGATGACCAAAAGAGCCTATCCAAAACCTTAGTGACCTTTCCAAGGTCACCCAGTTAGATAAAGGCAGAACCGAAGCTAGGATTCTAGCTCCTCTTCCAGGATGCCCCATTCCCTGGAGCTTGGATTGTGAAAGAAACTGGGCCGCATTTGAAGCAATGTCTTGGATGGTGTTGGCTCTGAAGTTATTTTAATTATAAATCAGCACTAGAAACTAATGAAGGCATCAAAGCTGTGATACAGACCAGAGGGGCTGAGGAAACTGTAACTAAGAGACAGACATTTCCTGAGGGACTTTAAATTTAAGTAATCTATATTTAAAGTATCATGATTTTACTGACTAACAGAGTAGGGAAGAGAAAATCTGAATAAAAAATTGCATCCTAATTTAGCTATATGAAATAAATTAGCAATGGTATTTCTTGGATTTTTCTAATAGAAACAAGGTCATGCAAGCGTTCTACAGCTTTCATTAATTCACAGGAATTATTTAATCAATTAAGTGGGTGATTAGTAAGGACTTTCATGAGTATTTATGACCAATGATATTATTTTCATAAGATAAATATACAAGAGGCTAGAGAGATGGCTCAGCAGTTAAGACCACTTGTTGCTTTTGCAGGGGAGCCAGGTTCAAGTTCCAGCACCACAAGGTGGCTCACAACCATCCATAACTCCAATTCAGAGGATCTAATGGTCTCTCCCGACCACCAAGGGCCCCATACACAAGCAGTGCACAGACATACATTTGTGCATGTGAAAAAACTCATATGCTTAAGATGAATAAATCTTTAAAAAGATAAACACATATGTCATCAAGGATGTTTGTTTACATCAGTGAATCATCTAGAAATTCTTGTTTATGGAGGTAGATGATTAAATACCATATATGATATGGAATAGACTGGAGTCGTTAACTGATGACCCTGTTGTAATTTTAATACATCAATTCAAAATGGAAATGGGAATTGTAATCTTCCAGGTCTATTGACTCCTCGCCAGGATTCCATCCCCCCACTCCACCTAAACCACCCAGAACCCTATCACCTTCAAGACATTAAAAGAGAGAGAGTACAAGATATGTCTTCTAAAAAAATTATGAAATTTCAAAACTGACTCCATAAGCTCAGTGTGGTGCCACTCATGTATAATCCTAGCACTTGGGAGGTGGAGGCAGAAAGACCAGGAGTTTAAGGTCTGCCTCCTCCACATACGGAGTTCGAGGTCAGCCTGGGCCAAAAGAAACCGGGTGGGGTGGGGAGAGGGATGGTAGGAAGGATGGAGGGAGGGAAGAAGGAAAGGATGGAGGAAGGGAGGGCAGAAAGGAGGGAAACAAGAGAGTAAGAAATAATGAATCCCTTTGTTCTCCCACAAAGCGCTCCTGGCAGATCATGATTATAGCCATTACCCTTGTGACAAGGATGACATGTTAAATATTTCGCACGTCCACAGCCTTCTACAAACTGCACTAGCGGCCATCCAAGCCTAGGTCCCAGAAAGCTGAATGAAAGGAAGCGCAATGCTGTTCAGTACGCTGTAGCACCACTGGAAATCGGTTTGCTAAATTTAGACATGCTTGGCAGAATCATCCTAACACTTTCCATCATAGGCTTGTGTCTGCATGGCACCGGCAATGCTGAGAACAGAGCTTCGGATCTCAAGACAGACCTATGGTTGAAGCCACGAAGCAAAAGCTTGCATTGGCATCTCACATTTGAAACCCAAATGCCTGCCTCCCATCCCTCCCAGAGACTCAACAGCTATTGCACAATTTCAAAGTCCAAACATCTCTTTGTGTTTTCTTTGCTTTCTCATCAGGGAGGAGGAGCATGGTTGCTGCCCAAGGAAAAGGAACCCTGTAGTGTCATCTGCCAGAGTGGGTTTTGCCTTCTCCTCTCCGCCACTCTTGGGATCAAGGCAAACTCCTTCTGAGTAAAGAAGCAGTATCCCTTCATTGGCAGGATCTTTAAGGCACTCTTCTGTGGCCAATTACTGCCTGTCATGGTCGCATTTTGTTCCAACATAAAGCATATGTCTGCTTCCTCACACACAGTTCAGGAGCACAGTGCAGCCCAAGGGTTAAAGAAATTCTTTAGAAACAAAAAGACTCCTGGAGCTGTGCAGGTGCAGAATTATAACCTGCCACTGCTCGTCACAGTGCTACACCAAGCCTTCTCCCTGGGCTCGGGTACCAGGCCACTGTAGTCCTGCTTTCTCATGACAACAAATGCAAATAGATATATAAAATTTTCTATTTTATCAGCAAAGAGCTGAGCACACAGTGGGTGCGTTCAGCAGCTTCTAATCAAATGATCAACAGAGTTTTAAATGATTTTATCAAACTCCTTCCAAGAGTGCAGATCCCAGGCTGAACTCAAACTCTTGAGTCTAAGCCAGACAGTTCAGAACCAGGCCACCTGACTGACCAGCAGACATGCTCTGTTTCCTCCTGGGAGGCCAAGAAAGCTCTGCAGTCTAACAAAGTCACCTCGTTTGACGTTACAGATTCACACAGCCTAGAATTCCAAGAATAATGGAACTGGCAAACGGAAGAAAGCCAATCATCAGGCAAAATGAACACCAAGAAACCTGAGATTTTTCCCAACCAGCAGAGGGAAAAGGCTAAGGACGAGGCACACAGCAGCACACTTTGTTCTTTGTTGTTTTTTATTTAGTCACAACACATCAGTACAACAGAGATCAGAGCCAGCTCAGCGGAGGCTGTTCAAACTATACCTGCTAAAGGAACAGGCCTGTAAAAGAACACTTCTAGAGCCCAAATCAAAATTTAAAAAAAAAAAATCAAAGAGAAGGCAGAGAAGCCCTTTTTGAGTATCGCAAGAACCACATTCTCATGCACCAAAAGGAAAACACAACAGAAATTTCCAGTTAAAAGAAAACATGACAGTTCCGGGGGAAATCAGGTTATGCGTTTAACAGGCACTGAACTGACTACTTGCGTACAACAGTCACTTATGCAGGTTAACACTTGTGAACTCGAGATCTGTGAGACTGACAATGCATTGTATTGCTCGGGGCTGCAAAGTACAGGCACGTTCTACATCACTGTCGAGCTTGCTGCCAACACTCCAGACGCGGATCTAGCCTCCCAGCGGCCTTTCTAACCTGAAATGTTGGCTCGCAGAGCCTGCCGGGCCACAGTAGCTGGTCGTCTGGATTCAGGGTCATGACAAGTTTGGGCATTCACCTCGCTGCTCTAAGGGGCAAGGGCTAGTGTTTCTAGAATAAAGCTGTTCATCTGATTTGTCAATGCTTTGTTTGGAAATATAATGCTTTGCGGACCCCCTCCCCAACCCACCCCAGGCAAAGAATATCACTTATACACTTTAATCTGTCAAAATATTAACGAAATCATGTTAACATTGAGCATACTGGTTTGGGAATTCTTAAAAGACTGCAACTCATACAAGCCAGGAAACAGACCCCAAACTGTAATCTTAAAATTCCCCAAACTGAGGCAAAAGGAAACATTCTAGGACAGACAGGATACAAAGTAAATTATGCACAGACAGACAACGGATCACAAAGTGTTGGCTTATAATCACTACCTCAAATGAATGTTTTAAACAAAAATTAACAACTAATTTTTAAAAATTGCTAATATATGACATGATAAAAAAATTTAAAGAAAAAAGTAAACCAACAAACCTTTACTCTTTAGAAAAAAATTATCTGAAAGTGTACCTTTTTCCATACTTTTACTGACGACTTTAAGGTGGTGTTGGCAACCGTCCCCGCGCACCTGGGATTTTAAGTTTTCCCCTCCCTTGTTCTACCGCATCAGTTCTTTAGAAAGCTCCAATCTCGGTCCCCCAAGGTCTATAGGGTTTGCCAAGGTTTGCTGCCTGCGTGGGTGTAGAAGGGCTCAGTAGGTGGAAGGAGCTGAAGGAGAAGGGAAAGGCTGAGAGCGAGGCCACGGAGGAGAGCAGCGGCGGCGACAGTTTGGAGGCCGAGGTCACCACGGGGAGCACCGGTCCCAGGCTGCCACTAGGGGGCGCTCGCAAGGCCGGCGCCTCCGGATGGGCTGAGGCCAGCCTGCCCTGGTGATGCGGCTCCGTGGGTGACGCAGTGGTGCCAGCATTCCCGTGGCCATTCTGGGGCAGCAGCAGCGGGTGTGTGACGTGTGGGTGATGTCCGAAGGCACTTCCCCAGGGAATGTGTCCGAGGCCCGCATGAGCGCCGCTCGCGGCTTCCCGCTGGGAGGCGTAGTTGTTGAGATGTGACACCAGGCGAACCCGAAGCGGGTCAGAGGCATCGAGTCCTTCAATGATGCTCAGATAACGGGCAACTTCGGCCAGGCATTCCCGAAACCCCAAACTCCGATAGTCCATAGCCAGGGCGTGCGCGTCAAAATAACCTGAGCACAAAAACAAAAGAAAATCTTCAAGGCTTTGCTCATTTCCCGCATTTCTTCCAGTCCAAAGGCAGCCTTCCCGGCAACTACACAGATCATGGGTCCTAGAAGAGCAAATACTTTGGAGCTGCCCAAAATCTTCGCATTAATCAACATTATATGTTTGCTAATGCATGTTCAAAGCCCAATTAGAAGCTGCTGAGCAGAAATTGGAATTATACCCGACCAGCAGATGAAACTATGCTCTTTCCTTTAATGTTTTCCCTCAACAACAACAAAAAATACATCAAGGACAGAGAAACCACAGAGGAGTGAAATTCATTAGACACACAGATGTAAGCTATCATCGTGAAGCTTTTAGGCACTTGGTCCTTGGTGAAGAATTTGGGGGCTGGAGACACAGACACAGGCTTCAGTCTCCCACCTTCTGTTCGAATTGTCCTCTATTTAGCCACAACAGGTCTCTTTCCTCCGGATTCTTTCAGCAATTCATTTTTAAAATCCTATATATGAAATGCAGACTACGTAGCTGCTGTTTTTAATAAGCCATTTCCCAAGCTTTTCTTAAATAGCAACAGACAAATGTGAGTGACTTGACCTAAATCACGGCTGTCACAACTGGAGGAGCTTAGAGACATCGGCCACTTGCTGGAACTAACTGGGTTGGGGCGATGAGTTCATCGTCCAAGCACCAATGCATGTGCTGCTGAAGGCGCACCGTTCTCTCCCCACCCCCAAAGCAAAAGCAGACAGGTACTGCACCAATCCCAGACTGCGCTTGCTGCTCCCTCCACACCGACCACGCAGACTCCCCGGGCAGAACTGGAGAGGCCTACATACCTTTCCCTCCTGCCGTGTGCAGCATCTTCAGGTGGTCCACAGTCATCTGCAAGATCTCTGCTTTTTCCAGTTTAGCAGATCCCTAAAGAGATGACAAAAGGTTTATTTGACCCAAGTGCTTTTGGAGAACTTAAAATATGCACGCTTATAGACAAATATGCAAGATTCAAACGTAAACTAAAACAAATGAAATGATTTGTACAGAAAATCTGTTGGAATTGGTGTCTGAACATACAATGACATGAAAAGGCTTTTATTCCAAGACACAGATAACGCTCGAAGCATGGAGGGGAGGGAATCAGAAGGTGCAGATGGCTACAACAGGCGCTCTATCTACTGCCTCCATTACCTGCTTCTCAAAAGCACTGGGGACCAGCCTCCTCAGCTCAGACAAACTGTTATTGATTCGGTCTCGTCGGCGCTTCTCAATTATCTGTGAGAAGCAGACAAAAACAAAGGAGGGCATTTTCATTATGACTGTACATTCCAAAGAGAAGAAACTTGGTTCTTTCCTTCCTTAGCTAACACAGTAAGATGCATATATATTTAAAGTGGGGGGGGGGTTACTCACCCCTCTCCTTCTTTTCCTGGCCAAAACCTGGGACGATGTCGTTGGGGACATGGAACCGAGCGCCGAACTCAAGTTTCTGTAAGATAGGAAGCAATTGCCTTGAGGAAGGATGGGGACTGCACTCAGATTTCTTTGGCAACTTGAAATGGGGAGAGCCGGGATTGTATCTCATTAACCAGCAGCAGCCGGCCCACGACTCAGGGCGATGGGAACCGAGAACCAGTGCACCCCAGCCTCTCCTCCCACTCTGGCTCGGCCGGGCGCCGCCAACTCACCCATTCTCGTCTGCACTCTCCTTCTCCACCTCGATGGTCTCGTCCAGCTCGCTATCAGAGGAGCTGTAGTCGGGGTGAGCTCTCTTCATGCTGGAGGAGCGCGGGCTCCGACGAGGGTCGCGCGGCGGGCGGGCAGGGAGGAGTTAACAGAAGCGGCCGCTCGGCGCTCGGCTGCGGGCGGTGCGCGCACACTGATCCCACTCACGCTCAGCCTCCGGTTAAAACTCAACCATCCCTTTCCCACGCTGCGCCCCTTCCCAGGGCCCGAGGGAGGGCGGGGGAGGCGGGGAGGTGCGGGGGCAGAGGCGGGGCCGCGGCTCCAGGGCAACAGCCGACTCCGGCCAATCGGCGCCTCGCTGCGCGGATTGGCAGCCGCCCGGGGGCGGGACGTGCGGCGGCGGAGGCGGACTGCGCACCGCCCCCGGAGCCCGCCCCTGCCCGGCGGCAGCGCGTCGGCTCCGCTGGAGCTCGGCTGGGGGCTGCGGGCGGCGCGGGCGGCGGTGGGCCGGCGGCGGGCAGGAGCTGGGGGCCGGCCCGGGACACCAGCCCGGCGCTAGCCACCGCCCCGCCCCACCCTGCGCGCCCGGATTGGCCTGGCCGGGTGCCAGGGCCGCGCCTGTAGCGCCGCCGGTGAGCCGCACGCGCCGTGGGCCGTGGGAAAGTGCCGGCGCCCCGGCCGCCAGCCAATCCGGACGGACGGCGACGGCGGCCGCGCTGGCGGCGGCGGCGGCAGCCCTGGGCGTCCGCATGAATGGAGAAGAATGGCCAGGCGGGGAGCAGGGCCGCGGGGCTGCGCGAGGGCGTGCCTGCCGGGCTTCTCGTGTGAACCTGTAATCGGAGTCCGGGCGCCGGCGAGCCCCGGAAGCCACCGCCCTCGTCCCGCTCTCCGCCCGGCGGCCGGTGCTGCTCGGCGGGTGGCGCGCTCAGTCGGCGGGCTTGGGCGGGTCCTGCAGGGAACAGTTGCCTGGGGCGCAGTTCGTGTTGGTGGTGGCCACCAGCTCTGGGAGCAGAGACTGTAGGGCTGCATCTCTGAAGTACTTTGGGTTCTGGAAGCCTGTGAGGCTAGACTATCCTGCGGGGCTTAGCTCGGGGATAGAATGAATTCCCTTGTGCATCTAATTTCCGGGGAAGTGGACTGCTTGTTTTCTCTGTTAACTTGAAGGAGGGGTAGCTGTCCCCTGAGACATTCATTATGTTGGGATTTTTGTTGTTGTTTTGGTTTGGTTTTTGTCCACCCCTTCAAGAGTTGGCGGCCAGATCCTCCCAGCAGGCGACAGGGTGGCGGCCTGGGTGTTTGCTTCGGAGGCTGACCTCACTGCGGGAAGACACGTTTCTCACCAGCACTGCACACACACACACCCCTCCCTTTGGTCTCAGTTGGGGCGGGTGTTTGGGATGTTGTATGAAGTTCTGCGCACCCCCCCTCCCTTTGGTCTCAGTTGGGGCGGGTGTTTGGGATGTTATATGAAGTTCTGCGCACCCTCCCCTCCTCCCCTACCAAGAAGTTCGACTTTTAAAAATATTTTAAATTTAAGGACTGGTCCTTAGTCCAGTATTCATAGAAGTAGACGACCAGGAGAAAACCCTATCTATCCTGTTCGAAGGGGTTCCACTCTTGGAGCTTGTGATCCTGTCTGTAAAGCAAGCTTCATAAATGTTGAGGAAAATAAAAGAAACTTTGCAAGCAGTTTAGTTTCTAGACTCAGTGAGTTCCAAGCTCAGACTGAGGACCTAAATAAACCCAGTTCCCAGGTCCTTCTCTCCATCTGCACACACTTTGGGCCACCTCCTAGCTCCAATTAAAGATCTTACAGCACTTCGCCCTGACGTCCAGCTCTTCGGCCCCCTGGGCTCCTCAAAATGCGTGAGGTCCCTCCATCTTGGCTTTTTTCTCGATAGTGCTCATGCACCTGTAGAGCAGACATCCCAAGACTCACTGCTTATGAGTGGTCAATCCAAGGTCAGTTTCACAGCCTGCTTCCCCTGCTGTGTTCACAGCTGAGCTTCTACAGGGCTGCTGTCACAACATCTTCACACACCACACTTCTTGATCCAGACAGAAGACATGGCAAACCATTCCCTTACCTCCTGTCATCCCTCTCCCATCCGATCTCTTCCTTTGAAGTGGTAGGGTCGTCCTGCCCCCGAATCGGTGTGACCTCTACTACATGGCGCTTCAGTTTCCCAGTTCAGTGGCACCTCAGGAAAGCTCGGCTTTGGCCAGTTCTGACTGCTATGATGGGTAGGAACAAGCAACAGGCTGACATTGAGGGCGTTTGATTTCATGCCGTTTTAGGTTCCAGTATTTCTCGCACATTATGTTACTTCAGCAAACGAGGCGAATCCTGTCGGGCATATGGTGTTGTGTGCCTGTAATCATAGAACTTGGGAAGTAGAAGCAGAAGTGTCATGAGGTTCAGCCCCGCGTATGCTACACAGGTTAAGACTCTCATGATTATATGTATAACAAGGCTTTGTACCAAAAATCCAAAGGCTGTGGCTGTAACTCGGGTCCAGCACTTGCTCAGCAGCACAAAATGACGTCAGTGCTTCTGCTTCCGTCCATCTAACCAGTACTTACTGTGTCGTCCACACGTCTGGCACAGTGCTAACACGTGGGGAAGAAAGGTGAGAAGAGGTCCTAAGCTCCACTCTGGAACTCACATACTAGGGAGACAATGTACAATGAGCTAACACACAGTGAGGTTGCCACAGATGCCCCAAAGCCTAGTGGCACCTTCTGATAAAGATACAGGCGGCAATGGGAACACTTTTATTAAGTCTGAGAGAGCTGTTCAGGGTTGACCAGGGATGTAGATCAAGATGAGATGGGGGAGGTCACTGAGTTACCAGGAAGGAAGAGGTGGTAGCCCTTCCCTTGGGTGGCGGAGTCAGGGAGATGCTGGGAGCACTAGGCTGTTTCCTACCAGCTGCTAGTCACTGGCATTTTTTTCAGGGGAGATTTGGGGCTTCTTGCAAAGTGAGTGGGGGTACCCTGACCTTTCAGGAATGGGACCATTTTAGGACTGGAGAAGTCCCAACAGGGGACTTCTTGGACCCTGGAGGACCTGGAACCCTGTAGAAGACCCTTGCTCTGTCACTGTGCTGTCGGGGCAGATGACCTCACGGGTGCCACTGCCAATGGTGCTCCGAGACAGAGCCTTCATCTGCAGCTCAGAAGGAAGGACAGCCGCGCAGCCCCAGGGACCTTCCATCAAATTGCAGTATCCACCCTGAGGCGAACCGTGTTCGTGGAGCCTGCCTTTGAGAGGCTGCCTCTCACGAGGCTGAGGCAGTCAGATCTCGAATCTGAGGCCAACCTGATCTGCATAGGGAGTTCTAGGCCAGTGCTATGTAGTGAAACCCAGCCTCCAAAAGAGTTTTGTGTCAAAGCAACTCATGTTGGGACATTCCTATAATCCTATCCTGGGGGAGGCTGAGACAGGAGGATTGAAAGTTTCAGGACAACTTGGGCTGCATAAGTCCTGTCTTGAAAAGCAAACACCAACCAAAGAAACTCGGGCCAAGCCAGCAGGTGAAGTATTTGAAATCTTTAGGGTTTGGTTATAGAAAAAGCCCTACTTAGCACTAGGCTCTGAGTCAGCCTGGAGCAATAGGACTGAAAGGCCTAATCTCCATCCGGCTCCTCTGAAGAACTTCCTGACAATGGGCAAATTATTTAACCTCTGTTATCTGTGACGTGAGGATATTGATAATAGTTACCACCCAAGGCCAGTTATGAAGAGTGCATTGATTACATCATGTGTGTAAACACTACTTAAACAGCACCCAATAGTATCAGGTATTGATGCGTCTTGTCTGTTGGTGAAGGCAACCCCAGTAGGTGACCCCAGCATTTTCTTCCGACGATGGCTTCACATCTGCTGAGATTGTGATGTAGCATAACCTGGTAATCGGATACGCTAACCCAGCATCTCTAGGAAGTAGAAGCCTTTGGGAGGGCGCCGGCGCTACTTACTTAAATCACCATCTTTCGTGAGTGCAATGGCATCTGCTGTTCATTTTTAGGGAAAGTGCGGCTTCTGAGTCTCTTATTAAGAAACATCCCCCCTAGTGCACACTGCTATAAATAGGTATATAAATAAGCTGCACACTCGGAGCTCAGCTTCTGCTCCCTTTGGAGCATGCGTCAAATCAGAACCAAAGCAGTATGGCCCCAAACTGTCACAAAAGAATCTTGACTCAGCAGCCATTTGCCTCCATCTGGTATGCAGTACTCCCCAGAAGCCCTGTTTAGAGCATCACATAGCCTTGTGTCGTGGCATGCTGCAGACAAGTCGCTTCCACTCTCAGGCCTCCTAATTGAGAGCCAGCGGGAGGTGCACCGCTGTTGGCTGGGAAGGCATGTTTAATTGGAAACCCAAGAGGCCACAGTGGAAGAGGAGAGGCAATCAAGTCACCTGCCTGGGCTTGAGTAACTATGAGCTAGTCACAAGCCATGTTCACACCTCACTCCCGTGAGCCTTCATTTCTTCATCAGTGAAGTAGGAATGATGCTTTGCAGCATGCTTTGTGATCTTCGAAAATTAGAATGAAATAAAGCAGAGCCTGGTGGGTGATAGTACCTGGTATCCCAACACCTTGGAGTTCATGACAGGAGGATCAGTTTCAGGCCATGCTCAGCTACATAAGGAGCTGAGAACTGACCTGGAATACATTAGACATTGTTTCAAAACAGGAGAGGAAGGGTCCGAGAAGAGACTTGTAGAGTAGTATACAAATATGTACTTTACGCTTGCAATTAATGATGAAGATGAAGACAGTGATGGTGATGATGATGGTAACCAGATTAGTAACACCCTGACCTTTGCTAGAGCACCAAGGGGAGGCATCAGTGGCTTCTCTGGGGAATTCCTTCAGGATAAGCCACTCTTGTCTATACAGAAGGGGAGATGGACAAGGAAAAGGGGGGGGGTAGAGAAAGATATTTGTATCCTAGCACGAAGGTAGTAAATTGCCCAGCCTGTATCCTGCTGCTGCTGCTGCTGCTGCTGCTGCTGCTGCTGCTGCTGCTGCTGCTGCTCACCCGCTCAGCCCTTTACCCCACTTTGCAACAAGGTCTCAAGTATCCCAGGTGTTTAAAGTGGGGGTTTGAGCACCAGATGTGTAAAGTGAGGACGTGACCTCTCCAAGGTATGGTTGGGGGAAGTTTTTATTCTAGATATGAGGGAGAGTACAGCCAAAGGCATCTGGAAGAGTCCAGAACAGGGAGAGAAAGTAGCACGTTGAACGTGGTCAGTAGACTGAACTAGGCCCTGAGAGGAGGGGAGGGAGTGAGAGAGGGGGACCAAGAGAGCCAAGAGGGTGCATGGCTACAATCGTGGGGCTTATATAGGAGTGAGAAATTGGGAGAAGGGAAGCCATGATCTGGAGACCTTTCAGGTAGGGGTGGGGGGAAGAGCGGTAATTCCAGCATGGACTCTGTCACAGGTAGCTGTGGTGCTGAGAGAGCCTGAGGGCCAGCACGCACTTGGCCACATCAACAGGCACCAGAGGTAGCCATTAGTCCTGGCTTTCTTTTGGGCCTGATACTGGTCTGATAACATAATAGGTAGCCAAGGAAGACTTTGAGTTTCCACAGTATATCACTGTGCCATCTTGCAGCGCTAGGATTCGTGGTAATATCCACTGTATGCAATACCTGGGTGCTGTAGGAACTCCTTCAGCCAGTAGCCTTCAAGTTACCAGCCCACTTGGGTGTGGTCCTCTTATACTATAAATGCCAATATAAAGCGTGCCCTCTCTTCAGGCTGCTGGATTCGGTTCCTGTTTTCCCGTTAGTGCAGAGGATTGTGATCTGTGAGTCTACCCCTAAATAAATAACCCTCTATTATACTCACTTCTAAGCTAGTGTGGGATTTCTTTTTAGCATCCATCTTCACCTGGGGACCAAATGTAAGGGCTAAAGTAAATCCGTAAGCCTCACTGTCCAATGGCAGGTACTTCCTGGAGTGCCAGGGCTGTTCTTCATGTAAGATAACAAGCCATGTGTTTTCACTTCAGTAAATAAGGTTGCCCCATCTGCACAGGATGTGCTTGACCACATGTAGGCAGGAAGTACATCAGGATGTATGCTGCCCCATTGGACAAAAGTGGGAGGTGCTATGTAGCCTTGAGGGTTTTGCCTTTATGAGTACCTGACTAACCTAGTCAGCACTATTCTCTGGGAACCTGGGTATGGACCAGGGTCCATCTTCCTGGCCAGCATTTAATAGCGCTTGCTTTAATTGGATAATTGTGGATTTGATTATCAATTTAACATCAAACCCAGGTCTTTGTACATGCTAGACAAGCCCTCCACCAAAGCTGAGTTACATCCCAGCTCTTGCGTTTAGTTTTGGACTAATGACCACTAACCTACAAACAATTAAGTATCATGAGGATTTTACTTTGGTTTGGTTTTGGTTTGTTTGGGTTTTTGTTGTTTCGTTTTGTTTTCATAACAGAGTTTCTCTGTGAAAAATCCCTGGCTGTCCTGGAATTCACTTTGTAGACCAGGCTGGCCTCGTACTCACGGAGATCCACCTGCCTTTGCCTCCCTGGTGCTGGGATTAAAGGCATGTGCCACCATCACCTGTCAGAGCCCACGGATGTGAATTTGTTCTACCTTAACCAAAGGTCAGAGTTTAGGCCTATTTTTGCTCCTTCAAGGTTATTGACAGGAGGTTTGACCCAGGGTGTGGCTACTAACAGGATGTTTTGACCTAGGGTGTGGTTACTTGATGCTTTGGGTATTTGAGGTGATTACTTTGTTTGTCCTTCTATCATTGGTAAAGAAATCTCCTGCCCTCCCCTTCTTATTGGGGTAGGACAGAAGGATTGTTAAAAATAAACTCGAGCCAGGTGGTGGTAGTGCACGCCTTTAATTCCAGCACTCTGGAGGATCTCCGGGAGTTCGAGGCCAGACTGGTCTACTAGAGGTAGTTCCAGGACTACCTCTAGTAGTTAGGGCTGTTACACAGAGAAACCCTGTCTTGAAAAACCAACAATAAATAAATAAATAAACAAACTCAAGGCTTACTTCAGTATTGACTGAAGACCCTCCCAATTCAATCCTGGTCTCTGTCTGTTTCTTTCGTATCTCTATTGTTAATGCCTAACATTGCTAATCCACACACTTCTACCCTGAAATACATGAGCCCATCGAGGATGTACCCCAACAACTGCCCAGCATGAGTCTGAAAGCACCTCAGATAACATTCCTGGTCCGGTATGGTGACACAGGCCTTTAAGCATGGTACCCAGGAAAACAGAGGCAGGGAGGTCTTTGTGAGCTTGAGGCTAGCTTGGTCTATTGTGGGATAGTCTTTTTCTGTACACTGTGAATATGTGTTGCTCTCATTAGTTGATGAATAAAGCTTCATTGGCCTATGGCAAGGCAGGATAGTCAGGTGGAAAATCCAAGCAGAGACACAGGAAAAGAAGGGTGGAGTCTGGGAGATGCCAGCCAGCTACCAAGAAAGGAAGACATGGAGAAAATGAGGTAACAAGCCACGAACCATGTGACAAAGCATAGATAAGAAATATGGGTTAATTTATATGTAGGAGCTAGCAGTAATAAGCCTGAGCCATCAGCCAAACATTTATAATTAATATAAGCCTCTGAGTTGTTATTTGAGAAGTGGTGGGCAGGAGAGAAACCTCCATTTACATATAGCGCCCAATGTCTGGCATGAATCTACATTAAGACCTGAAAAAGCTTACAAAGGGTTCTAAATGCACAGAAATGGAGTCACACTAGTCTTCCTAGTCTCACAGTCTCGCATCAGCAGCAGTGCAGAGACACATCTTCCAACAGCTGCCTGCAAGATGGAGCCGGCCACCAGCTACTATGAGCTAAACTGCGTGGCGGGTTTCTGCAGTCTCTCACAGGCCTCGGTAGAGAGAGGCTAATCAGCCACAGGCTATGTGGTGGATTTAGCTTTTGTTAATACAGACAAAAAAAATCCAAAACAAACAAACAAGCAAAAAACTAAAAGATACATAGCAAAAAGAAGTCCACCCAGAAAAACCTCTAAACAGGTTCCAGTGTGATTTACAATACACATAGGCTTAAAAAAGAAAGAATATGGATATAGACAGTCATAGAAGAAAGAAATAGTAGTTTAAAAAATAATAAAGTCTTTAAAGAGAGAGTAAAAGTAATATAAAATAAAAAAAAAACATGTAGATGGGAAATACACAGGGAGTCTGGATCCTATATATTATTGTGTTGGTTTTGAATTTTTTGATGTTGATAAGCAAGTGACAGCTGCTGGGAGACACAGGACAGAGAGAGACTGATACAATATACCAACCTAAGGTATTTTAAAATGCCTTAACTTTAAAACAGAAGTCCCAAATACATCTGTAAGCTGGAACTTAAAAGATGCATTGCTTTGGAGAAGAGGTCCTGCTTTTGTTTCCACAGGAAACAAGAGGCTATGGATTCATTCCAGGTTAAGATGGACAAGCTTTGATGAAGGGAGAATTCCTGAAACTTGACAGGTGATATCTATCAACAAAGGTTACCACTGGTCCTCCCAGGACTTGGTCATTATCTCAGATTTTCTCAAGGATCATAAAGATACTTTAACCATAGACAGCAGGAAGCAGTTTGGAGAAAATGATGTCCACATCCCAAGAGTTGGGGGGATATTTATTATTTGGTGGTTTATGCATGTTTGTTATATTTAGGGAAATATAGGAATATAGGATAAAAAGATAACTATTAATCTCCAATATTTTGCATTGTCAAAATGGGTTTTGGTATAGTGATACATATTTAAGGTTATTTTGTTATACTGTATATATGTTTCTATTCTTGTTTAAAGGATTTTTGTATATTGATACAAACTTAAGGTTATTTTTGTTACAACATATTGTATATTATATTTCTACTCTTGTTTAAGGTATTGTGCCTATGCAGTTCATTTAAAATATAAGGTAAAGTTCTAATTTTTGAAAGATATTATTATAAATTATTTAAGATAATAAAAAGTTTAGTAGTTAGTCATTTATAACAATCAAATTTGCAGATATGTTGGATATGCTTTCAAGATCATATATAGATATATTTTAGATAGTCTTCAAATGCTTCAAAGACCTACAGAATCTGGCATTTAAAATGCTTTGTTAACCTAAGGTTTTTTATGACAATGGGACACAGCTGCTCATGGAAGCACCAATTACTTCAAAAAGGATTATGGGCATTGAACAAACTCCTTATGGAGTTGCTCTCAATGTGGCAAGGCTAGCTATTTGGGCAAGAAACTGCTCTTGCCTGGACTGCTTGACAGTATGCTGTATAAACTGGATGTGCAGGACCCACAGGAAAATGACTATTGAACTTGGCCAAAACAAGGTGGGATTGTCCTTAAGTTTTCTGCTTCACAGAGGAAACTGCCAGACATTCTGCAGGACACAGAAGGAAGTGACTGATGAACTTTGCCAATATAGGTAGGACAGTCCTTCAAATTTCCTGCTTCACTGAAAAGTCTGCCTGATACTCTAGGCTACAGGCTGATGACAGATGGCCCAATATTACAGAAGAACTTTGGGTAACTGTACAGGCATCCATATATCCCTGTCAATTCTAGAGTTTTGGAAGTTGCTGGCAATGCACTTCCTGTTTATTTGGGTAATATTATATCCTTCTATGGTCTTTGATGGACTTGAAGACTAGATAGTTATTGGGAGCTGTGAACCCTCCAGATCCTGAATTTCTGGTAAACAACTCGTAATGCTTGCAGCTGCTCTGAGCACGAGACCCTCAGGAGTTCCTGATGGCAGGGGAGTGGTTTCTGGTGCATTTGGCTTAGGTGTGGGTATCAGTTAAGGATCTCTATATAAGTGGCTCTGGTACACAATAAAGGGGGCATTCCTGGGCATTCCTGTGCAAGGATGACTAGTGTCTCTGTCTGTTTGTGAGTCTTTGTATGTTTCAATCTCCAGACCCTTGCCCGGTTCACGAACTGTATAGAAGTACATGGAGGGCAGATGGGTGTGGTGTGCTACAGATAGTTATAATTATAGTCTTCCCTAGTTATGATAAAAGATAATTAGATATTAAACTTTAGACTCACAAAGATAGGATAGATAATAGAATGTTTTCTTTAATTTTGATAAACACAAATAGACTAGATATTGTCACTGTTATTCTTACTTGATAACTATTTTGTTATATGTAATTTTACTATGTTAAAGAAAAAACCATCATTTTTGATTAAACATAAAGAGGAAAGTGCTGTAGGATGGTCTTTCTGTATACTGTGAATATATGTTGCTCTTATTGGTTGATGATAAATAAAGCTGCATTGGCCTATGGCAAGGCAGGATAGAGCCAGCTGGGAAATCCAAGCAGAGACACAGGAAAAGAAGGGCAGAGTATGGGAGATGCCAGCCAGCTGCCAAGGAAGCAAAGCATATAGAAATGAGGTAACAAGACATGAACCATGTGGCAAAGCATAGATAAGAAATATGGGTTAATTTATATGTAGGAGCTAGCTAGTAATAAGCCTGAGCCATCCATCAAACATTTATAATTAATATAAGCTTCTGAATGGCTATTTGAGAACTGGTTGCCAGGAGAGATATCTCTATTTACAGTATATATAGATGGTTTCAGGCCTCTCAGGATTTCATAGTGAGACTTTGTCTCAAAATAAATAAGATAGTTACTAAGAAAGTAATGAAATACAGCCTTTGCTATTTAATTTCTTTTTTGACAAATTACAATAACATTTTTAGTACAACATTTTAGTAGAAATATTTATTGCATGAGTGAATGTGTATATACATATCCATGTGTGTAGGTGCATACACATGTAATCACATGTACATAACAGCCAGAGGTCTCCATTAAAAAGATGCAGATATCTGGGGCTGCGAGATAGCTCCTTGCAAACACTATGATTTCAGTTTGATCTCCATAGATCAAACTACATAGAAGTGGTGATCTGGGTGTGATGGCACTCATTTGTAATCATGGCACTGGGGAGGAGGAGGCAGATGAATTTCTAGAATTCAATGGCTAGTCAGCCTAGACTAATTGGTGAAGTCCAGGCAAATGAAAGTTTGTATCTCAAAGAAACCAAGGAGTGGATGGGTCCTGAGTTATGATTCCGGAATTTGTCCTCTGAACTCCACAAGTATGTACATATGCTTCTACATACACGAGCATACACACGTACACACACACACACACACACACACACACACAGAGAATGGCATATAACATATTATTTTCTTAATTAAATCTTATGGTCATTTGCAATATGTTTTCATAATTTACATAATTCAACTGTTTTTTATATTTATAGCTTCAAGACAATGTGAGTGATAACTTATGAGTGATAACTGGACTGGGAATATTGTCCTTGAAGTGGTAGCTACAGTTGAGTGAAGGTCTATTTTCCCAGGCAGACTGGATGCAGGTACCATACAACATCAGCTCCAGGTTTCAGTCACATCACCATTTAGTACCACGGATGTGATGTTTATTCTTTGTTGTCAAATTGACTACATCTGGAATTAACTGAAATCAGAACACACAAGGAAGTTTGTTGTTGTTTTGATTAATTTGAAGTAAGAAGACACACACCTTCCATCTGAATCTCAAGGCAGGAAGACACACCTCTAATCTGGGTCACACCTTCTGCTGAAAGCCTATATAAGGACATGGAAAAAGGAAACTTGCTACAAGCCTTGGTAGCAAATGCACTCCTTCACTGGCATTAGAGCATGCTTCTTAGGGACCCAGTGTCTACTGAAGACCAGCTGAGATGTCCAACCTCGTGGACTGAACTAATTCAGGATTCTTGGATGTTCATAGCCAGTCATTGTTGAATTAGTTGGATCAAAACCTGTAAGCCATTCTAATAAATTTCTTTTATGTATACATACATACATATATAGAGAGAGAAAGAGAAATTCTGTTATTCTAGAGTACCCGAATACAAGAGATTATCATTATTATAATAATTATTATTGAAAATATGTGATGGTTAGTTGGATTTTTTTGTCTTGATTTGTTTTTTGTCAACTTGACACAGGATCATATAGAAAAGGAAAACCTAAATTGAGAAAATCCCTCATCAGATTGGCAGGACCGTAGGGCATTTTCTTGATTAATGATTGACATGGGATGGCCCATCCCATAATGGGCAATGGCACCCCTAGGCATGTGGTCCTGGGTTGTATAAGAAAGGGAGCAGACAAGCCATACAGAACAACCAATAATCAGTGTTTCTCCATTGTCTCTGCTTCAGTTCCTGGCCCAAGATCCCTGTCCTGCTTGAGTTCCTGCCTTTGCTTCATCTCATGCTGGACTCCAAAGAGTAAGGTGAAATAAGCCCTTCTTCTCTCAAGTTGCTTTTTTTTTTTTTTTGGTTGTGGTGTTTTATAGTAGCAATAGAAAGCAAAGTAAGACAAAATAAATCTAAGATAATTTTGAATTATTGAAGGTCAAAATATAGGAAGTTCCAGGTGACCCCCAGACTGGAATTCACAGCCTCCATGGCTTTGTAACTAGCTGGCTGGCAACCCACTGCCTATTGGCCAGAAGTGATATTTCCTGGTACTTTGATTTTAGGATCTAAAAGATTTCTTTTTTATTCAAAACCACCGGGTAGAGATGAAGATGAAAAATGAATTGGAGCACAGATATTCTTAGTAGACAAGAAGCTAACACCAGAGTCTGAAGGAGCCGATAGATCATTTTGGAGAGAAAAGGAAGAAATTTTTGCTGGGTAAAAGATCATTTGTACATCCCTTACACACATGTGCACACACCTCCTGTGGAAGACTTGGGTATTGGCACAGTGAAAGTCTTCAGAAGGCCGTGGCCCTAGGGGCAGAAGCAAGAGACTTCCTGGAGGACAAATGAAGCTAACAGTGCTCAGACTGATTGAGAGCATCCACAGGTGCTCCCCAGGTGAGCATTGACAGGTACTCCCCAGGTGAGGCTAAGAGCATAGAATGGGGCAAAATCCCTAAGCCAACTAGAAAGATTGAGTCACTGTAGTTTTTTGTTTTTGATGTTTTAAGATTTTTTTATGTGTATGAGTGTTTTGTCTACATGTATGTCTATGCACTATATGCATGCCTGAACCCCTGAAACTAGAGTTACAGACAGCTGTAAGCTACCATGCAGATGCTGGGGAATGAACCTGGGTTCTCTACAAGACAAATGCTGTTAATCACTGAACCATCTCTTTGCTGTAATTTGGGCCATAGACGTGGCCTCATTTGCACTCAGAATCTAGCGGGGGCTGTGCAACCTTCTGCTACAGGAGGAGCAAAATGTGTCACAGGTGTTTGGATTTCTGTCCTGCAATGGCCCCACAGCCCAGTGAATGCAATGGCGTTTAGAGAAAAGGCCTCTGTTGACTGATTTTTATGTCAACTTGCACAAGCTAGAGTCATCTGAAAGGAGGGAACATCAATTGAGAATATATTTTCAGAAGATCTGGCTGTAGACAAGACTGTAGGACATATTCTTAATTAGTGATTGACGGGAAGGCTGAGACCATTGTGGATGATGCCAGCCCTGGCCTGATGGTCCTGGATGCTCTAAGATAGTAGACTGAGCAAGCCGTGGAGAACAAGCCAGTAAGCAGCACTCCTCCATGGCCCTGAGTCAGCTCCTACCTGCAGGCTCCTGCCCTGACTGCCTTTGATGATGAACTGGAATGTGGAAGTGTAAGTGGAATAAGCCCTTTCCTCCCCTACTTGCTTTTGGTTATGGCAGTTCATCACAGCAACAGAAACCCTAGTTAAGACAGGGCCTCTGGGAGAAAATTAAGTCTGGAGGAAAATGGACCCCTCTGCTGGAATTGGTGCTCCTGTATAACAGATACTAGGAAGCCCTCTGCCTGCCTCCTTTCTCCCTTTCCTCACACCCGCTCCACTCTCCCCTCTTCCCCCTCTTTCCTTATAGAACACAGCAAAGGCAGCTAGACATCTGCAAGGCCATAAGGTGGGGTGGCTCACAGGAGCCCTACCTGATAGGATTTCCTCTTAGGCTTCCTGACTCCAAAGCTCAAAGGAGATTCCTGTTGTCTAAGTGACTCCATCTATGGCATTGAGTTATGGTGGCTAGAGATAAGATAATTCCTATTACAAAACCTTTTCTTAATCTGAGAAACATGGCAGGATTTTTACTATCAATTCAAAGTTTAAAATTAGTACAGTAAATTTCTTCTGTTTCTCCATGTTCATATTAGAAATTTATACTTAGAAAATTATTCAGGTACTCTATGATTCCAGATTATACTGGATAACAATTCAGTTTATTCCCTCAAGACTTAAAAATCTTTGCTAGTTCTGAAATCCTATATATTTTATTCTTTATATTGCCTTTATGTGTTAGCATGCACCTTTTTTACAATGAAAAATTACATTTATTGATAAATGTAAAATTATATAACTATCATTTTAATAAGTATTAAGTGGAACTATAATAAAATCTTCTGGAAATGAGCAATAAAATTTAAGATAAGGTTTGGGGGCTCATATATTTCAAAACTTTTGTATCATGCTACTACATATTTATAAGTAGACATCCCTGCTCAGGAAGGTGCTCTATTGCCCAGCTTTTGAAATGTGTTCCTCTAGGGACTGGAGAGATGATTCATAGGGTAAGAGTACACACTGCTCTGGTGGAGGACCCAGGAGATGGCTCAGAGGGTAAGAGTACACACTGCACTGGTGGATGACCCGTTTGGTTTCCAGCACCCATGTCTGGCATGCTTTCAACCTTCTGTAACTCCAGCTCTATGGATTCTGATGCTTCTGGCCTCCCCAGGCACCTGTACTCCTGTGCACATATGTAACATGAGGAGTGGGCTTGTTAGGGTTTCTGTTCTGCCCAGTTCCCACAGCCAGCAAGTCCCAAAGAAATCACACAGAGAGTCTGCATAAGTTATAAACTGATTGGCCCCTTAGCTCAGGCTTCTTGTTAACTCTTATAACTTATATTAACCCATTATTTTTATCTATGTTAGCCATATGGCTCAGCCCCTTTCTCAGCGGGGCAGGTCACATCTTCCTTCTTGTGTGTCTGGGCAGGACTGGTGAGGAATGGACTTCCTCCTTCCTAGAATTCTCCTGTTCTCATTGCTCTGCATCTGCTTCCTGTCTGGTTGTCCCGCCTATACTTCCTGCCTAGCTACTGGCCAATCAGCATTTATTTAAAACATAATTGACAGAATACAGAATTGTCCCGCACCATTTTCCCCTCTTTTTTTTTTTTTTTAAGAAAACAAGAACATCCATAGTCCATTTTGGGGGAATGTGGGCATAGTATTCCAGGCTACTTCCAGCTGGTTGGGGGTGCTGATAATCTTATAGGGACCTAAAGAAAATTTTGAATTACGATCAAGTCCTGACTGAAGCATCCTGTGAGTCTTGATCATATCAGGCCGCAGTCTTGAATCTGTTCTGGATGTAGAACTCAGACATCCGGGCCATCTGTTCCTACCAGAGATTTCTCAGGTGGTCTTCCTTGATCAACTTGATTTTTCTTAACTCTGAATGAATCCACAGCCTCTCATTTCCTATGGAAACAAAAGCAAAATCTCTTCTCCAAAGTAATATACCTTTTGACTTCAATTTTGAAGTAAAGTCACTGTGGTTCAGAGCACAAAGACTTGCTGTTGAGGTACTACTTATTCCTCATTTGCCATGTTTATTGAACTTTCTTTTGCTACTTGAAATTTGACTGTAGAATTCATTCTTAATTTGACACAAATTCTCTGTGTTAGTTACTTAACTCATTGCTGTGACAAAATATCAGACAAAAGCAGCTTAAGTAATAAAAGGTTTATTTTGGCTTAAGGATCCTGGAGATACAGTCCCAACGGTGAGGGTGGTATTGCCAAAGGGGGCTGTCCACTTCAGAAAGCAAAATGATATATTCTATGTTCATTCACTATTTCATTATTGCCCAGAAGTCCCAGCCCATTGGATGGTGCCACTTACACTTAGGGTGAGCCTTCTCACCTCAGGTAACACAGTCTAGGAAATAACTTATAAACAAACCCAGAGATTTGTTTCTACAGTGATTATAGATCCCATCAAATTGACAATACCAACCATCACATTTATATACAAGATTCTGCTTTCTGAATGGTAATGTTTTCTGTAAGAGAACTATATTATATATGTTAAATATTCTGCCTTCCAGAGTTTACCATCCTTAAGACCATAATAGTAAACTCTGTAAACACACTAGAAACATAGAGCACATCACAGTTAATGCTCATTGGCATTCCTCTGTGTGTGTGTGTGTGTGTGTGTGTGTGTGTGCGCGCGCGTGCTCAAGCATGTACACACATATGTAGTTGTAGAATGTTATTTTAAGGTGTGTTGCTTTTGTTTATGCTGTGGAACATTTGTCTAATAATGTGAAGATATGTTGCTTTTTCTTATGCTGTATTTGTTTAACTCTATGAAGCTGTGATTCTCTTTGCCTGTCTAAAACACCTGATGGTCTAATAAAGAGCTGAATAGCCAATAGCAAGGCAGAAGAAAAGATAGGCAGGACTGGAAGGTAGAGATTATAAGTAGAAGGAAAATTCTGGAAGAGGAGGTGGCGCAAGAAAAAAGGAGGGGCAGTCACCCAGCTACACAGCAAGTCACAGAATAAGAAGTAATGAAAGGTATACAGAAATATAGAAAGGTAAAAGCCCAGAGACAAATGATAGAACAGTTTAAGGAAAGCTGGCTAAAAACAAGCCAAGCTAAGGCCAGGTATTTATAAGGAAGAATAAGACTCCGTGGTGGTTTGTTTGGGAGCTAGGTGGCAGACCCCAAAAGAGCAAAAAGAGTAAAAACAAGCAGCGACATGTGGTGGTCTCTGAATCGTTACAAACCATGTTTTTTTAGTGCAAGCCAGAATTCATGTTTAGATGATAACAGGAAAAAAGAAGAACTCAGGTTCTACATTTCGATGCAACAGGTCAAGAGTAAGCTGTTGCCTTTGATCCTATTACCTTGATTTATTGGGGTCAGAACAGAAAAAAGGAGAGGATGTGGTCATCTGGGCCTTGTAGAAAGGACCTCCTCAAGGGTAAGCAAACAGGAGGAATGATGGCCCAGGGAGAAGTGAGTTAAAAGGCCTTGAGGGCAAGGAAGTGGTGAGTGCCACAATCTGTTAGATCAGAACCAGGAGGTTACCAGTCTGCATTTGTTTGTAGTTGAGCTGATTTTAAGCCAGAGGACCTGGGTTCAATTCCTAGCACCCACATGGCAGCTCACAACTGTCTGAAGATCCAGTTGCAGGGGATCTGACACCTTCACACCAATGCACACAAAATAAAGTTAAATAAACCATAAAAATATTTAAAAAAATTAAATGACGTATGGGAGAAAATCCTAGTGTTGGGATCTTCTGGGAATGAGCCTGATGAAGCCTGTGTCTCCAGGGATGGAAAGATCCTGGGAAATGAGCTATGGGAGGGCATTGAGCAGCACTCAGTCCTGTCAGTGGACAGTGCATCAAAAATCGAGCCCAAGCGAGGTACCTGTAACCCTAGCATTTGGAAGACTGAGGCAAGAAGGGCAGTGTGAGTCTAAGGCTAGCCTGGGCTACAGTAGTAAATTCTAGAATGGCCTGAACTGTATGCGAAAAATATACAAAACAAACAAAAAAGTCACTTCCCATCTTGTAGCCTGAAACAGTGACTATCAGCATCTAGTATGTGTCACCTGAAATTAAGGTGACTGTTGGTCCAAGGACCATGTCTGCAATCCATTATTTTAGGAAGCCATTTGCCTTTCTGGCGGAGAAGCCTGATTCCAGAGACAAAGTTGAGAAGGAAACAAGGTTGCTGAGCCTCATTCTGCCCAGAGATCTTGACATGCATGGTATTCAGTTGTGTAGCTTTGAGATCTGCAAGTTCTCTGGAATGGTAAGGACCAGGTACTTGTCTAGGGAATTAGGGATCCAGTTTAAGCCATCTGAATTTGAAGATAGTTGTAGTGGTAATGGTTGGAGTTGGGCTATCTAAAAATGTTGCTGCCAATCTTAAGAAATCATGGCTCTCAAAATAAATTTACCATGGGAAGGATTCCACAGACAATAAAGGAAACCACTGTCTTCCTGTATCAAATGAAATGCTCAGATATCTGAGTGCCAAATAAATGAACAAATCAAAGACAAAACCATAGATGAGGCCATCCTTCAAATCTACGAAATAATGAAAAGTAAAGTGTACATTACAATGGTAATAATAGAATTTAGTAATATATATTAATTATATAAACAGATAAACTGTTCCTCTAAGGCCTGTAGTCCACAGTGGGTTTTTTTGTTTTGTAGGTTTTGTTTCTTTATCTCATTGGTATAGCCCTGGCTGACCTGGGACTTGCTATGTAGACCAAACTGGTCTTGAACCCACAGAGATCCACCTGCCTCTGCTGGAATTAAAGGTGTGCACTTCCACAGCTGGCCAAGTCTATAGTTTTGTAATGAACTTTGATGTATACAAATACCATACAGAGAGAGAGAGAGGTATATAGAGAGGGGGAACACACATGAACACACACACACACACACACACACACCTATACTCCTAGAACTAGAACTCTGCTGAAGGCAGTACACGTCAGAATCACATGGGTTCAAGGATACTACCACAGGTCATCAAACTGGGTTGTGCTCAAGAATTCATTTTCCAAACAAGTTCCTTAGTGAGATTTAGGAATTGCTAAGTCAGCACTATGGTTTGCAACTGGACCTCATACTAGAATCATCCAGGGATCTTTTTTCTAAAAGATAAAATTTGAATCATTAGGTCATATCACAAAATAACAGACATCACAACCTCTGGGGACAAAACCTAGGTGTCAGACCATAAGCCCTCGGATGACTTCAAAGGAAAGTCAAATAGAAAGCTGACAACCAGCGGCCTCAGGCTCCAGAGCCCAGCGGAACTGTGGACACTTACTACAGCACCGATGCCGAGGCCTCTGTCCTGGAGTCTGGGGGCCATGGACTTGCATTTCAGTCTCATCCCCAGGTGAAGCCATTGCTCTTTGAACTGTGCCTTGAGAACCAGTGGGTGAGGTCACCTTCAACCCTGTTGTACTTGGGTTTGTTAGAGGCCTGGTGGAAAATACTGTCGTTAACAACACCTCAGCATTCCCCTTCCCAGAAGGATTCAGGGTTTCAGATTTAATTAATTTATGCTAAAGTTTGGCAAAAAACATATTTTTTACAGTATATATGTATATATTAGTATATATTGTAAAATTGTATATATATACAAATTGTATATATATATATATATACATGGTTTTTGCCAGACTTCAGTGTAAATTAATATATATACTTTAAAAGCCTCCAGGTGATTCTAATATGTAGCCAAGGTGGCATCACAACAAAACCAATGCTTCACCAGGCACTTTGCCAGTGAGTGGTGCTTCGTGTATGGTGTTTGCCTCTTCTGAGTTAAATGTGGCTTCTCCTTTAAAAGGAATGTATCTTAATCATTATACAGCACAGATACCCATCGAGGGGAAAAACCTATTTTAAAAAATGTAAAATCCTGATAGACATTTGAATGTGCAAAATAAATAGGTTAACACAAGGGACGATCCTCCCACCCATGTCATTGCCATAAACACACGGTCTGCATTTCTTACTATAGCAGAGTAAACTGTCTCTTTGGTGATCCATAGTCAGTCAAGACAACAGAAGCATCATAGCCCTTATTAGAAAAGCGGACTCTTCTGTGAGAGTTTATGCTCATAGCTAAATAAATATCAATCCTGATTAAACTCCCTGGCTCCAGGAAAAGTCTCTGAGGGTGGGCAACAGCTCAGACTGAGGGTTTACTGCCTGCCAGCTGATGGTTTAGAATCATACAGGACCATTTTTAATCACACATATGGGAACAGTCTGCCTGCTACAGACATTGAAAACCAGGGTTTGGAAGTGGGATGGGGGAGTATCCCGTGGAGTCAGTCCCAAACTGGGACATTCTTATCCAACTCCAAATATCAACTGGAAATATATAGAGAAATATAAACAATTAACTTTCTATTTCAGTCCCCCGCCCCTAACCAGTGATAATACTGCTTTTAGCAGCCAGCAGAGCAAGTTGTCATTCATGCCATAACCCTTCTAGAATATATGGAGCAAGTCACAGTTCTTATTCCAAGAAGGATCTCAGAAATCCACATTGGGAAGAGTTTAGGGCTCATCCAATTTTTTTTATTTTATAATTGAGAAATAACTTCATATACTTGGTTGTAGAATGGCCATAGCCAAAAGGACACACAACATCCAGCGCTGGTGAAGGAGGACCTGGCAAAAAAGAAAACAGAGACTAACCTGAATTGTGGTTGGGAAGTCTGAGCCAATTCAGAAGCCACCTGGGACTTTTGGTTTTCTCTAAAAACCAAACGCAAATTTACCTTCAAATGAACAACTCCATTTCCAGCTATCTATTCATGAAAAAAGCAGCTGCTCACTGGAAGCCTGCGTGAACAGCCATAATTCTTCATAATGCTCACATTGTGGGAACAACTCCAGTGTCCATCAACAAAATGTGATTCAAATCCCTGTAGTGTAGTATTATTGGAGAATGAGGAACAAGTGCTGATGTTGATGTATAGTACAGTTTAGATGGACCCTCAAGAAACCAAGTGAAAGAAACCAAGCGGGAAGATGGCACGGTCTGTAAGAAAGACAGCAGAGATGTGAAGATAGCTCAAGGTACCAGATGGTTTGGCCTCTGTGTGTGTGTGTGTGTGTGTGTGTGTGTGTGTGTGTGTGTGTGTGTGTGTGTGTGTGTGTCTGTGTGTGTATGCATGTGTGTGTATGTGTGTGCGTGTGTGTGTCTGTGTGTGTGCGTGTGTGTTTGTGTGTGTGCGTGTGTGTCTGTGTGCGTGTGTGTGTGCGTGTGTCTGTGTGTCTGTGCGTGTGCGTGTGTGTGTCTGTGCGTGTGTCTGTGTGTGTGCGCGTGTGTCTGTGTGCGTGTGTGTCTGTGTGTGTGTGTTGCAGTACTGGAGACTAAACCAAGGGCCTTGTCCGTGCTTATGCTGTATTTCTGAGCTATGCCCCAGTAAAGTTTTTGTTTCAAACATCAACTGGTGTTAGTGCGTATCTAGAAAGTCACTAAAATCAACGCAATCATATATCTTAAGTAGGTGAGTTGTATATAAATTCTATCTCAATAAAGCTGAGCCTTTTTAAGTCGTTGGTGTCCTGGACTGGGAAACTGTGATTCCATTCGCCTCTCCTGGGGCCACCTCAATACAGGAGACCATTAACTGTCCTGAACCTGGCCTTGCTTCTAGCCAGTTGAGGGGCTCCCAGGAAAAACACCCAGAGGAGGAGCTCCTAGGTTAAGGACGCTGGCCTCTGGACTTCTGGGTCCAGATTCGGCTCTACAGGATAGGAAAGGGCGGTACCCCTCCTCTGCTTAGCACAATGAGCCCGTCTCCTTGGCACCTCCACAACAGGGTCCCTGAACCTCACGGCGGGACTGGACACTGATCAACGAAGTGGTCCGGCCACTAACCTGTCGAAAGAATATTTGGTAACAGTTGCTTTTCCCTAGCTCTGATCGACATTCGGTGACTGTTCTCCATCTGGGCCTTGCAAGAGCTCTGACCATCAGGGAGCCAAGACTGCGGGAAGACCCACCTTGGGGACGCCGCCCGGGAGGCCCCTGGTTCTGCGCAGAGCAGGCGGGGGAGGGGTGCTGGAACTGCGGCGCGGCCGGGGTTCCCACGCTCCTATTGTTGGCGACTTTGTTTCCAATTCCCATCACGTGTGCTAATTAGTTGGAGCTGCTGGCAGGCTGGGAGGCGTGTGGCTAGCCTGAAAGCAGAAAGATCGCTTCCTGTTGGGAGGGCAGGACTCTTGCTCAGAAGGGGTTAGACAGGAATGATCGCAAAGGCTCCTGAAAGCAACAGCTACCAAAAAGCTGAGGTGACCTGACCCGTCAGGAAGGTGGGGGAGTGCAAGAGAAGTTGCCTCTACCTCTCTCTAACCTGACTCATAACTGTCCCATGAATCTTTTCAAAATTAAGGTAAAAGAAGACAGGTATTTTAGTTTGCTCATTAAAATTGTTTTTTCACATTTTGAATAAAACAAGCACTTACCATTCAAGAGAAAAGGAGAAGAAACGTGAAAGGTAGCAAGCTATGTTTCATAAGGGGCTTGCTTGTCCTCAGACCCCAGCTTCGGACTTCTTTTCCCCTTGGCACTGAGACCCTAGAAGGGCTGTGGAGGCGACCGACAGGACAGCAGTGAGCTTGCCAATACAGGGCCCAACGAAAGGAAGTACTTCCTGTGTTTCCAGGGTTCTTGCCGCATTTCTTGAACACTCTGGTCTCACAATGGAAGCTTCTGCTTAGGAAATACGATAGTATCCATACAGTGTCCTTCAAATAAGAGGAGAGCTGGCATTTATGAGGATTCACCATACAACCTTGTGTGAGGTAGCAATGGAGAGAGGAATCTGCACTGAAAGAGGCAGACTGGCAGAGGAACGGCAAGTCTGTCTCAAGGGTGCCTGGCTATCTATTGTGAGCCTACCTCTGAGCCGGATATGCAAAGGTGGACCAGTTAGGGCCTATCTTTGAGTAAAAGAGAAAGTTCTCCAACCCTCAAGAACGACTTTCTGGGCTAGGAATGTAGCTCAGTTGGTAGAGTACTTGCCTAACATGCATAAAGCCTTGGGTTCAATTCCCAGCATCACAGGAACCTGGCATGGTGGTGCCTGTGGGTAGGTAATGCCAGTACTGGGGAAGGGGAGGGAGGAGGATCTTGAATTAAAAGTCACCCTTGGCTACACAAAGAGTTGGAAGGCAGCTTGTTACTTGAGACTCTGTCTCAGACAAACAAACAGATAAAAAGAATGTTTGAGAACTGGAGGTCTGGGACGGGGTAGGAAACCAGGGACTGCAAAGCAGGAACTTTGGTGTTTGCCTATCTTTACAGTGTCTCCTCAGTCCAGGCTGGCCTAGAAGTCTCTGTGCAGCCAAGTGTGAGGATGACCTTAAACTTCTGAGGCTCTCACTTCTACCCCGATTACGGGGGTTGCAGGCAGGAACATAACTCCTGTTTATGCCACTGTTCATTCATTCTCTTGTTAGGCAAGAGCTAGTCCAACTGAATTACAGCCCAGACCCAGGCAGGGAGCTGGAAAAGGCTTTCTAGAGAAAGGGTAATTCCTCTAACACTTAGATAACAGATGACATTGGACAAAAGGAAGGGAGGAAGAGGCGCCGTTAAGCAGAAGTCACAAGGTGTGCAAGAGGCCCACAGCTCTCAGGCAGAGAGGACACAACTGCAGCTGAGGACACAGACACAGGTGCGAGCTGGCTGAAGAAACTCCGCCCTAAAAGACAAGGGCAATATTAAATAAACCAACAGGATACTCAAAATTGTCTCTAACCATGATCGTTGAGCAGGAGTTTCCGTGGTGGTCTGGAGGGACCCAGGAAAGCTGACTGGACACTGACTCGGGGGACTGAGATGGGAGTGAACTAGAGGAGGCACACCAGGTTCTGCTAGAAGACAGAACTGACAGAGGGTGGGAAGGGTTTGAGTTCACTGCAGGTTTTCGCAATAGTCAGTGGTAGCCTTTGTTGGGATGAACAACTCAGGAAATGGGAAACAATATTTGAACGGCAGTAAGTCCCAAATGATTAAAAAAAATAGGGAAAAATTGCTGATGGTATCAGCTGATAATTATCCATTGTAAATTTTAAATTAAGTATTTGATAATGGAAAACTAAATAATTAAATATAGTGAAATACCATGTAAATTTTATTAAAAAGTTTTTCACCTTTAATTTTTAAGACAGAGTCTCACTGCATAGTTCTGGCTGTCCTGGTATTTACTATGTAGACCAGACTGGCCTTGAGCTCACAAAGAACTGCCTGCCATTGGCTCCCCAGTGCTCGGATTAAAGGCGTGACACCACACCTGGAAAATTTTCACAAAGCCTTTATAGCAACATGGGAAATGCTGATCAATGGAAATGAAATGAATATTATGCTCTCTTCAGACATCTGTAGACGCCAGGCTCCCATAGTGTGGAGGCAACATTCATACACAGAAAGTAAAATAAATAAATCTTAAAACTGCTTAAAGCCAGTATTTAGACCAGGGATGTAGTCCAGTTGGTAGAATGCCTACCCAGCATGCGCACACACAAAGATTGAAATGGATTCCTAGCACTTTGTGGATCAATGATTACAGCTTTGAGGAGGCAGAAACAGGAGCATCACAAGCTAAAAGCCATCACTGAATATATAGTAAATTTTAGGATCATCTGAGTTACATGACATCCTCCCTCAAAAAGTTATTAATACTTTAATTACAACTATATCAAAGACAGTCTGTAAGTGGAGTAAATGTTTGGAAGAAAATATATTAAAGTGTTTGCTGTAGGGATTTTATTTCTGTTTGGGACCAGAGATGATTCCTTCCCATTTGATTTTCCATAGCTTCCAGATTTCCTTATTAAATGAACACTACTTTATAATGGAGAAGGTAGCCTACTTTCCTTGGTTTCTCTACAAAAGGATCCCTACTCCTCGGACTTTGAAAGAGGTGGTTTGGTGGAAGTGTGTGATGTGCCCTATAGTCCCAACATTTGTGCAGCTGCAGCAGGATGGCATTCTTGAAGCCAGTCTGAGATACATAGCAAAGCCCTGTTTCAAAGAAACAAACAAAATTAATGTTTAATGTAACAAAGTGGTAGAATTCTTGCCCAACATGCTCAAGTCTCTGGGATCTATCTCCAGCACCACAAAACAATAACTTTATGAGTAAATAAAAGCTAAAAATGGCTGGGCGTGATGGTTTTCACTTTTAATCCCAGCAGAGGCAGAGGCAGGTGGATCTCCGTGAATCTGAGGCCAGTCTGATATACAAAGCGAGTTCCAGGCCAGTCAAGGCTGCATGTGAGACCCTCTCTCAAATTAATAAGTAAATGTGATTGATTGGTTAACAATTTTAAGATAAGTGCATTAAAATTTTAACTCTGTGTAAAAAACCCTAACTCTATCTGCAAATTCTCCCAGCATTGTAGGTTTGCATTAAATTCAAAGCTGCAACCGTTTCTCAAGTATTGTTACATAAGTGACCTATAAACAGACGCACCAAAAGCAAAATGTTTTCAAAGACTTCCAAAATGACTGCATTTAGGTATTTGTTTTCTCCTCTGTGGGAAAGAGGAAGCAGAGAGCTTGGTCTCAGGAAATGACATCAAAGACGTTAGTTGATTTGGAGTGCTGGCAAGACAGATCCAGGCCTTTTCCTAGTGGGATGTGATGGCCTCGCTGTGAGTGGGATAGCAGGGCTGAGAGGAAGCTCTGACATGGCAGTCGTGGTGAATGCTGAATGAGAGCGCCACCCTCTGGGATGGTGTGTGTGTGTGTGTGTGTGTGTGTGTGTGTGTGTGTGTGTGTGTTAACATGCGTTTTATGCACAAGTACGTGAAGCCAGAAGACGGTGTCAAGGACCCTCCTCCATTGTCTCTCCCTTTACCTGGATTGCCTGTGTTTTGACCAGGCTGGCAGCTAACAAGCCCTAGAAATCCTCCAATCTCTGACCTCCATCCCCCACCCACCCAAGTTCTGGGGTTATAGGTACTTATCGAGGTTACATGGGTGCTGGGATCCGAATTTAGAATCTCATGATTACACAGCAAATGTTCCAACCATTGAGCCATCTCTAGCCCATGGGTAGGCTTTTGATTCTGAATACCATTTACTGAATAAAAATAAACATTGTATTCAAAACCTAAGCATAAGATTTGTTTTAGAATGTGTTAACAAAAGAGAGGCAGCCTAGTGTATGTAGGAAGTAAGTTTCAGGACAGCCAGGACTACATAGAGAGACACTGTTTCAATAAATTTAAGAAAAAAAGGAAAGAAAGAAAGAAAAAGGAAAAAAGGAAGGAAGGAGAGAGAGAGAGAGAGAGAGAGAGAGGTAGATATAGTTTTTCTTAAGAATTTCCTTATTTAGAAATGACTAAAGCAAGCCTAAGAATGTTTCCTCCATGTCTGCGCCTACCCAGCTGGCTAATGAACCCAGGAGGCAGAGTCTCCTGTGTCATCATGGTCATCTCACTTCATAGAGTATGAAACCGAGACACAGTGAGGATGAGTCATTGATTCAAAGTCACATGGGTGGTACAGGTAGAGCTGGGATTTGAACCCAGATAGTTGTCTACCTCTTTTGTGGTGCTGACACACCATGGAGCTTCTAAAGATTGGAGACTGTGGTTTCCTTTGTGACTCCCCAACGCACAGCAGGCTACACCCAACATTTGGAGAAACGTCTGTACTGTGTTCCTGTTGACTGGTGATTGCTTAACAACCATAGAAACAGCTTTTGGGAACTCGCAAAATCCACTGAAGAATGAACCAGGCAAGAAAGGTTCATGCCTGTAATCCTAGAACTTGAGAGATGAAGGCAGGAGGAACAGGAATTTAAGGTCATCTCCTGCCTATGGAGTTTGAGGCCAACCTGGGCTACAGGAAAACCTGACTCTCAAAAAACAACCAATAAAATGAAAAGGATTAAATAGAAATGTGAAAAAGACCAAATGACAGCAAATATCGCAATACTGTATCCAGACACTACTTCATCTGCATGTCCAGCGTGACACTGACTAGTGACAGTTGGTGAGGAGCAGCTGCACTTTTCCTTCCAACAGAAAAATGGCCTTGGTGTGGCAGGGCCGTCTTTGCCACAGGTAGGAAAGGACCTAGGTAGGTGAAGGCAAAAGCTGCTAAAGGAAAGGGTGCTTCCTGGACCATACTCTCTGAGCTCAAGGTTCGGCCTCAGAAATGCTGCAGGGAACCATGTGGTTTGAGGTCAGTGTGGACCACAGAGTGAGACCCCAAAACCAAATAAGCAAAGCCTCCAACAATCTAACGATCCTTTGGACTCATAGGTGAAGGGGAACGAATAAAGTAAACCCTAACATGAGCTTGCCCTGGGCTTCCCAGACCAGCACATCTCCTTAGACTCCTTCTGTTGGTACCAAAACAGCCCTAGGCACTTAGGGCAGAGTTGAAAGAAAGAATGTAGGGGTGCTCCACATTCGGACCAGCCCCACAGCTGGTCCTAGCCAGAGATCTTCTGTTCAGACAGCAGCACTTTGTGGGGTGGGGTCAAGGCAGGGTTTCTCTGTATGACCCTGGCTGTTCTGGAACTCCCTCTGTAGATCAGGCCAGGCTTGAGCTTGCAGAGATCCTCCTGCCTCTGCCTCCCGAGTGCTGGAATTAAAGGTGTGCTCCAGCACTGCCTGGTGAATTTTTTTCTGACATGAAGAAAGGCTTTGATTATCTGCAGCAGAGAGCATCCTCATTGGCATGCTTGCATTCACAAATCATCACCAAGTCCAACCATTCTTCCTAATGTTGCAAACCCCATGCTCACCTCACCACCACCAACCCTGCTCAGGCCTCTGAGTCGAGCTCCCATCTGAGTTACTGGAACCCTCACATTCCCAAATGCCTTGATTTTTTTCAATAGGCCTAAAGACAATGGGAGAAAAAGCACGTGACAGGTGAAGGTTGTGACAGAGACAAGAGTCTCCTCTGGTAGGTGAACCATGCGGAACATCAGGCCTCAGACTACCCAAGAAGACAGAAGGCACAGCTTTCCACTCTGAACTCCTCCAGCCTGGTGATGCTTTCACTGAAGGAACTGTTGACATCACCTAATGGTGGCTACGTCACATCACAGTCTTATATATGATATGGTCCATGTATTTCTGCTGACATGGCAATAATCCCAAATAGCAATAGCCACAGTCAAGTCCAAGCTTAATCTTGTCTGTTTTTGGACTTGGTAATAGGCTGTGTGCCCTAATAATAGATTTCTCCACAGAGGCAGTAAGTTGGCTCATGCTGATTTGAAAAGAATTATCAACAGGTTTATTTGAGCAAAGCAACTCCCAGGTGGGTTCCCCAGTCCCAGAGTTTGAGGCAGGAGAAGTCGTGCCCACAAATGGCAGCAGGGACACTTTATAGGCTATAGGTAAGGGTGAGGGCACGCCCACCACAAACGGAGTCTGTGCCCGCGC
>PVIU01019770.1:0-35684 GCA_004026605.1 Ondatra zibethicus
CTCCCGGTCCCCTCCCACTACCCCCCCACCCCTCCTCCCTCCCCCTTCTTCCTTGAAAGAGGGCATGGTGCCCTGCCCTGTTAGAAGTCCAAGGCCCACCCCCATCCCTCCTGGCCTAGGAAGGAGTGCATTCAAAAAGACTCGGTTCTCAAAAAGTTAATACATGCAGAAGAGATAGGTCCTGGTGTCATTGTTTGTGTTCATACAGTCTTGAAGGATCAGAGCTCAGCTCCTTAGCACGCGCATAAATGCTGGGTGAGCACAGAGACCTGCCCTCACTTGCAAAGTGGAGACAGGAGATTGCTGGAGCAAACTGGCTTGCTAGACTAATTCTCTCAGGAAGTTCTAGGTTCAGGTGTAGAGAGATCAAGAGGGACTCCAGAGGTCAGCCAGGACCTCCACAAGCATAGATGGCACTCTAACACTGTGCCCACACACACGACCATGCAACACGGGCACTCTGACCAGCACAAACACATGTGCGCACACACATGACCATGCAACATGGGTACTCTGACCAGCACAAACAAACACATGTGCCCACACACATGACCATGTACACATATCCTTTTGTGAGCCATTTTCTCTGTCACCGAGATCGTATTTGTTCCCTCATTCTACACAGCTCCCAGAGAAAACCTGGCCTTACCCAAGTGTCCTATTTTTCTCACAGAACCAATTTTTCATAAGCTGCGCCGATGATAAAGTCGTGTTCAACAAGGTGGGCGATGCTATTGCCCAGAGAATCCTGAAAGCCCACAGGTAAGGTTCACTTTGAACAGAAGTTCCAACCAAACTGCTGTAGCTGCTCTTGCTTCTCTGAGGAGGTGGCCACAAAAGCTTGTGTTGGAAATGGACCCCCCTTAGCTGTCTTGTGAGTCAGTTGCTGAGAAATATTCAGTTTATCTTGGTGGGAATCTGAATTTTTCCAAGATGCCATCAGCTTCCCGGCCTGCCTTTTCCCCACATATGGGGTTCATGTTCTGAGTTAGTTCGTGGCAGATAGTGAACTATGCTCACACAAACAAGGCAGAGCAGACAGAGAACGTTGCCACAGAGTTATATTTAAATTCTCATTTCCAAATGTCATATTTCTTTAGCTCATGGAATTATTTCTCAACAGCCTTATTCTAATCAGTCCCGCAATGAGGTGAGCAGTTCAACAGCTCAGTGCAGTCACAGAGTAGCTGGCCTAGCCCGTTTCATTGTCTGTTTACTTTAATAACACCACTATTGCGCATGTGTATGCACATGGTGCACCCACACACAGCACATGCCGCGGTCCAGAGTGGAGCACAGAGTGAAGCTCTGTGGTCAGCTCTACCACGTGGGGCCCAGGAATCGAACTCAGGTGGTCAGGATTGGCAGCGAGCACCTTGTCTCTGTCAGACTTTTATGAATATTTTCTTTTAGGAATTTTTTTATTTAAAAAATGTTATTTTTTTAATTGTGTGTGTGTGTGTGTGTGTGTGTGTATGTAGGTGCACACATGCCCACCAAGCTATCTTGCTGTCCTAATAATTCTTTTTGTTTTATTTGTTACTATTTGTGTCTTTGACTCACTTTGAGGTATTTTGTATCTTGTGTGAGTTACGGTCCACCTTCACTGTGTTTGTGAATGTAGATTCATGCCAGGCACTGCTGATTGGACAGATTATGGCCACACCCCCGACCGTACCCGGTGGGGTCCGGAGGAACTTACTTTCCTTCCCTCGCTGAGTTGTTTGGCTTCTAAATCTAATGATTGGGGGCGTGGCTAGTGTGAGCTCTATGTAAAGACAGCAAAATCATCAGAGTTAATACAACCCACTATTTAAAGTCTTTCAATGTATGCAGTAAAAATGTCCCATACACATTTGGAGACAAAAACCCTTTTTACATCTTTTTTTTTTTCACATAATATGTAGTGATTTTAGAATGAAGGACATCTTAATGGTAACTATCAATTTTTTATCTGTCTCATAGTTTTTATTCACATTATCTTATTGAATCTTTACACTTGCGAAAGTAGGTCTTGTAGTTGTGGATGTTCAATAAATCATATGACTTCTGATGTTATTTACTTTTCTTGTGGCAAAAAAATACCAACCAAAACAGATTAAGGCAGGAAGGCTTTGCTTTATCTCATGGTGTGAGGCTATAGTCCACCACCGTGGGGAGGAAGTGAGGGGGCATGGCGGGATGCGAAGTGATGCCTACCTTCTATGTGAAGTCAGGAAGCAGGGTGAACTCTGACACTCAGCTCGCTTCCCACGGCCCCAGTCCATGGAACGGTGCTGCCTTCACTCACAGTAGGCATTTCCGCGTCAGTGGACCTGATCTACTGACTCTCTTCTAGGCATGCCCAGAAATCTTGTCTCTTAGGTGATTCTTGACCTTGTCAAGTTGACAATCAATATTAACTATCACATTTGTCTAGGTTGCTTTTCAGCAATAGGCCACAATAGCTTTGAGTCTCTTGTCTTTTGAATTTTGAAGGACCAAGTGTTTCCTGATAGCATGCAAATACGATCCATAGCTGGTTAGGAAGAACGGTACATTCACCACATGGGGCTTCCTCACGTGGAGGTAGTAATTGGGGTAGGCCTCTATGGCTCTTTCCCCTTCGCCAGTCATGACACACACTGATCCCAGAGAGTGGGAACAAACGAGGCAGATTCCTTTGGCCTATGGAGGGTAAAATCTGGGTAAAGGTCATCACTGTGAGTCAGCAGTGGGGATGGCTGTCTCACTCCTCTGCTGAGGGGATGAGACACCCTGCATTCTGTGTCTCTTGTGGTCTGCTCAGCAGGCCTCACTCTCCACTGCACGTTAGAATCACCATCAGGTGTCTGGAAAACTGCCCTGTTTAGCTCAGCTTCACATTTGCTGGGTACAGTTTCCTAGAGGAAGGCCATCAGATTGTATATGGCTGCAAAGATGGCCCCAGGCTGTCATCTGGAACACAAGGACAGCTAGGGATAATAGTATCTGTGTTCTGCCTTTACAAGGAACATTTAATCTTTACCCTCTGGATGCTTCCTGAAGTCACCGGAGCATCTGTTGCTGCAAGGATTCATAAACTTGCAGCTGGACATACATGTGTACGCAGAGGTTTCTCACCTCCCTGGCCCCCCTACTCCCGGAGCAATTAGGGAGTTTGAAAAAATGCATCATTTTTCTGTCATCTTTGGCATCTCATTGATGCAGGACTGCCTGCTTTATTTAGAAAGCACATTTGGCAAAAGGAAAAAACAAACATTATGAAGTTGAAGTAAATCACAGAAAAATATGAAGTTAGCGAATGAGTTCATTGCAGTGAATGGTGGGTTGTGAATTTTGGGATTGTGATTAGCTAATAACTAACTGGATGAACTAGAGCTTTCACTGCTCTCGGTAGCACCCAATAGTGCGTAGGTACCTGCAGGATTGGGCTGGGTACTTTAGGAGCCTGAGAGGATGTTTTTCTGTGTGTATATGTGTGTGCACGCGCGCACGTGTGTGTGTGTGTGTGTGTGTGTGTGTGTGTGTAGGCCAGAGGATAGCTTCAGCTTCCATTCCTCAGGTGCTATGGGCTATCACTAGACAAGACTGAATAACTGATGAAAATATACAAACGCATTCAAGTCAGAAATGCTTGAGAATGTGAATCATTGTTGTCAGTACTTCAAACCAAGTAGGGAAGGCAAAAGACCTCAGTTGAAAAAATTATGTCCAAGAGAAAGATTTAAGTTAAAAAAAAACCCCAAATAATATTTAAATAAAACATTAAAGTTAAGCCAGGGATGGTGGTGCATGCTTTTAATCCCGCCAGAGGCAAGCAGATCTCTGTGAGTTCAAGACCAGTCTGGTCTACATAGTTCTAGGCCAACCAGACTATGCTGAGACTCTGTCTCCAAACAAAACAAAACAGGTCAACATTGATCTTTTCATTTGCCTATCTAACTATCTATCTGTCTGTCTGTCTGTCTATCTACCTACCTACCTACCTACCTATCCCTTTTTCTTCTTTCTTCCTTCTTCCCTTCATTCTTTCTTCCCTCCCTCCCTTCCTCCCTCCCTCTCTCCTTCCCTCCGTTCCTCCCTAGCCTAAACTTCACAAAACAGACAAGCTGGGTGGCCAGTCAGCCTCGAAGATGCTTCTGTGCCCATAGATTAAAGTCATATACCCTCATATCTAGCTCTTTGAAGCTCTGAATTCTGGGGATTGATCAGGCCAGGCTACCATGCCTACAGGACAAGTACCTCACTGACTGAGCTGTTACTGCAGCCCAAGACCATTTTCTTCTGCCATTTCAGTTTGCACCTAAAGAGCTGGAATATTCCCAAAGTTCTAGTATTTTAGAGTGGGAAGGAATTTATGATATTTTCTGATTCCACATTTCCCAGCAATCCTGTGAGTAGATCCGGAAGGTGAAGGGAATCATAGGAGTGTGTAAGGCAGTGTGTCTCAGATTGCACCGCTTGATTTTACTTAATAATTTGAAGTCTGTGGGCTAGTTTTCCTACACAAGGTCAAGGCAGAAGACAAAGCCCCATTCGCAGGCTGCCTGTTTTGCAAGGGAGCCTGTTTTGCTCAGTAGTAGTGGCCTGAGCCTTGCTCTTTCTCTTGCTTCATAGATCTCCCTTGCCAAAGACACATTCTTCGCAGCAGGTCTAGTGCAGTGGCTGGAGGGGGACTGGACAGGAGTATAAAGCAAGTGCAGGGAAGTGGCAGCCGACTGCCAGGTCTGACCGAGGAATGTGGGCCCTTGGCCAGGGTCCTCCAACCTTGGGTAGATGGAAGTCCCCTAGGTGCCAGCTCCCCCTGCCAGCGTTGGAATGGAGCCTCATCCCAGCTCCCCAGAGCCATTTACTTCCTTTCCCACAGCCCACATTCTCCCCAGAAACGGGATTCTGCCAGGTCTCCATGCTGTGTTCCATGACCTGGAGTCCCACACCCATGTTCATTCCACAGTAAACAAGGAGGAACCAGGGGAACAACATGTCTGCTCTAATACCTCAACCTGTCTCTGAGGTGAAACCAGATCCCACCATACTTGAAACATACCTTTGACAATTCAAATGTGTCTGGGCAGGCAGGATAAGCCATGGCCCTCTATATCAAATCATGTCTGTCACATCACGACTGAGTAACCCAAGGGAAAGAACAATGCCACAGATCTAGACAGAAACCCTTTAAGGCATTGTGTGCCATGAATGAATGGGTTCTGGGGATCATCTCGGGTCTGTCTATTTTGACATGTTTTGGTAGACAGCCAGGCAATGAGAGAGTGCATCTCACATGATTGTCACCAGAAACCTGATGCACAGTGACAGTGGCAGTTGACTTCATGCGTCTGTTAAAACTAGATGGCATCAAAAACTGTACCACGAAGCTGCTTTAAAAATACACAGTTTTAAACGATTGTTTTTCCTTCCCAGATGGTTCTTACAACTGGGGGAAGTTGGCGCAGGCGAGTAAATGGCTGCTGTGGCAGTGGGCAGTCGTGAACTCTAGTATCCTTGGGGCCAGCTGTCTGGGAACTTATGTGACCTTTGCAGTCTGTTGGTTTGTGTTTTTAATGCTGTCTCTTCACCAACAGAGGACAATGAGGCATCTCTTTGAGTGCTTATGATGTCGGTTAGGTTAATGTGAAATCATCATAGCATTCCAGGGCCATCACCATCTGGAAACACACTGCACACTCTAAATCAAGACTCTAAAGGGTCGTAACCGCTAAGTCAAAATTCTTATCTGTGCTAGAAACAAAGATTCCAGCTAAAAAAGTTTAATCATCCCTATTCTAAATTGTTAGGTGCATTACTATAGAATCAAGCTTGCTTTGAAAAAAAAAAACAATATTTTTAATTTAAAAAAAAAGTCCTTACTTTTGTTTCCATCCACTGGCTCCCGACTTCGTTCTGCCTTTGGAGAACCTGCCAGGACTTAAGCAGATTTCTCTTTCCAATTGATTTTTCAATTTCTCTTTTTAAAAATTTTTTTATTGCATTTACTTATTTATTTATGTATCTATTTGTGTGTGTGTGTGTGTGTGTGTGTGTGTGCATGTGTGTGTGTGTGAAGTTACACACATGCCACAGTACATAGGTAGAGATAAGAGGACAACTTTTGGGAGTCATTTCTCTCCTTCCGCCACATGGGTCTTGGTGCTGAGCTCAGGTTCTCGGCTTGGCATCCAGCATCCTTACCCACTGGACATCTTGCCTGATTTCTCCCTGAGATGGCATCATAAGATGAGAGAAGCTTGCCGGCATGTCCTCTCCATTCAGCCCGGTTTTGCCTTGTGTCAGGCTGCTGTTTTGCCCTGTCATTCTTGGGTGATACAAAAGCCATAACTTTAAATGAATTAAACTGTTAGGGGCCATTTTTTGAGTCTTTCTGGTAGGTGGTTTTCATGGATTGCTTTGTTCAGTCTTCAACTTTGTGGGGCCAGATATGTAATGCCTCACCCTAGAAAGCGGGCAGCTGCGACTAAGTAACTCACACAAGCCTGCTCATGGGGAAGTGGGACTCAAAGCCCATAAGAAGGTGCTGTGAAATGTCTCCCATAGGCTGCTCATATGTCTGAACATGTGGAACCTACCCATGGTGTTGTTTTGGGTTGTGTGTCCTTTAGAGGCAGAACCTCCCTGGAGGCAGTGGTCCACTGTGTGTAAGAGTTAATGCGATGGTGCTGGTGGTTTGAGACAGTTATTTGTAGTCAAGGTTAACCTTGATATCGCTGTGTAGCAAGGATGACCTTGAATTTCTGATCTTCTTTCTACCCCTCAAGTCCTGGGTGGAACTTGTCATGCGATACCAGACCTGATTTATGCAGGGACAAGAATCCAACCAAGGCTTTATGCATGTTGAGTAAACATTTTCCACATGAGTCATGCCCCCAACTCAGGTCTTGAAGTTTTGTAACCTGGCCCTACTTTCTGTCCATTCTACTTTCTGATTGAAGAGGCAATGTGACCTATAGCTTAGATTTCTGCCGCCATGTCCTCCCCACCATGATAGACTGTGTGCCCTCCCCACCATGATAGACTGTGTGCCCTCCCCACCATGATGGATTGTGTACCCTCCCCACCATGATGGACTGTGAGCCTCCCCACCATGATAGACTGTGAGCCCTCCCCACCATGATAGACTGTGTGCCCTCCCCACCATGATAGACTGTGTGCCCTCCCCACCATGATAGACTGTGTACCCTCCCACCATGATAGACTGTGTACCCTCCCCACCATGATAGACTGTGAGCCCTCCCCACCATGATAGACTGTGAGCCCTCCCCACCATGATAGACTGTGTGCCCTCCCCACCATGATGGATTGTGTACCCTCCCCACCATGATGGACTGTGAGCCTCCCCACCATGATGAACTGTGTGTCCTCATACTGTAAGCAAAAATAAGTTGTTTCCTGAGGTAGTTTGAAGGTAATTAACCCCATAATCTTATAAGGGAGCAGCACTGTTAGGAGGTGTGGCCTTGTTGGAGTAGATGTGGTCTTGTTGGAGGAAGTGTATCACTGTGCAAGCAGGCTTTGAGCTCTCAAATATGCTCAAGATACCACCCAGTGTCTTAGTCCAGTTCCTTTTGCCGTCTGATCAAGATGTAGCCAACACTATGTCTGTCTGCAAGCTGCCATGCTCCCCGCCATGATGATAATGAACTGAATCTCTGTGCTGTTAACCACCTCCTCAATTCAATGTTTTCCTTTAAAGGAGTTGCTGTGGTCATGGTGTCTCTCCACAGCAATAGAAACTGTATCTAAGACATTCCCTTAAGTAGCCTTTGTCGGTGTTTGGCCCAGCGATAAAAAACGTAGCTGGGTCTCCAGGGCTTTAGCTTCTGCTCCTCAGCACCAAGCTTCTGAGGAAGCAGACAGTTTTAATAGTTAAGATTTCAAAAAAGCCAAGAAAGCTGTTTATTTAAAACCATACAAATATTTTGTTTTTTAAAAGCATTTGGTGGCTAAAGTTTCTTTCAGTTAGATGCTATCTCTACCCTACAATTTTCATATCTTGTAATTTTGTGCTGTGGAAAGGCATGCCAGACTGGGTGCAGAAGCAGCGTGCTGAGGGATTGGAGCTTCAGTTATCAGAAAAAGAAGGGAAAACATTTTCAGTATGACAATTGCTTTCTTTCTTTCTTTCTTTCTTTCTTTCTTTCTTTCTTTCTTTCTTTCTTTCTTTCTTTCTTCCTTCCTTCCTTCCTTCCTTCCTTCCTTCCTTCTTTTCTTCCTTCCTCCCTCCCTCCCTCCCTCCCTCCCTCCCTCCCTTCCTTCCTTCCTTTCCTTTTTTTCTTTGTGGCTATTTCCCAAGCTCTAGAATACTTTTAGAGAAGAGGTTACATCAGGGCATGGATGACAACAAATCCTGGCAGAAGTTTTGTTTGAGATCATTTTATTGCCTTTATTTTATTCCAAACAATCGTATGAATGGTCTTCTCAGCATCTAGATATAAAAAGGAGCATAAGGCTGGGGCCAGCAATCACTTTGAGCCTGACTTTGTGTCCTGACTAGGGTGGGGTTGGTGGAGAACAATTGGGCTTAAGAAGTGATTGTGTGGGGTCTCTTTTGGAGGATATGTCTTTCCAAACATTATCACGCCTGGGGTAAAGTTGAACTCAGGTATGCTGGGCTAACCCAGCCTTCTTACATTTCAAAGCTTGCTGCTTTGTGTGTCTGGGTATAATGATCTATTGCAGCTTATGCGACCTCTCATAGAGTTGGTAAAGATCAGCATTAGGTCATGTGGACATTTCTAGTAGGCTGCTAGATTTTAGTCAATTCCCTCATCTACAAATAGGGGCGGGCGGAAAAAGTTATTGCATCTTAAGAAATTAGCCAAACATGAAATTAAAGGGTTATGTCCTGAGCTTCCAAGGGCATCAGACCTAAGTCCAGCATGACTGATCCCGGCACAGGCTAACAGTTCCTGAGGAGCCCCAGCTGCAATCATTCCCATTTCTAGCACAGTTCATATCCTCAGTGCCTCCCAGTTCACAGTAACGAACCTCCTGCCCCAACTTCTCATGGCTACAGAAGTGCGCCGAGTCTCTTTGGGGCTTGCTAAGGTCATGAGAACAGCTGCGAGCCAACAGCTTCTAACTGCCCTCATTGTGCTGAAGGACGCAGGCACCAGGGAGGAGGGGTTAAGAGGGCAAGGGTCTCATCTGAAAGAACAGGAGGGGACTGGAGAGACTGCTGCCTCCTTGCGGCCACTGCTCTGCTTTGAAAGGTGCAGACAGATTCACAGCAATAGAAAGCCTTAGAACAGGCGTCTTCCATAGCCCACACCCATGGGCCAGAGAGAGCTCAGTCAGCAAAGCAGTTGACAAGCACGAAGACTGAGTTTAATCCCAAACCTACAGCAAAAGGCTGAGCATGAGAGTACGAGCGTCTAACCCCAGCGCTGGGGCCCGCAGAGACAGCTGAACCCTGGGAATCACTGACCATGGAGCTCCAGCAAGACCTATTTTTCTGTATGCATGTGTGTCTCTCTGTAGGGATTTGTATATGAGTACAGTTCCTGTAGGGTCCAGAAGAGGGCGTAGGATCCGCCAGAACTAGAGTTACAGGCTGCCGTGAGCCTCCATCTGACTTGGGAGTTGGAGCCCCAACTCCTCTAGAGGAGTAGTGCACATCCCTAACCGCTGAGCCACCTCCCCAGGCCCTTTCCTTACTTCTTTATCCCTTGCCTCAGCTCTCAAGGTCTTCGTCTAGCCCCCTCATTCTGAAAGTGCCCATCTTGTGCCCGTGTTCCTTTCTGCCTTGCCACCCTAGGAGCAATGCCTGCTTCACAGTTCCAGGCACTAAGCAAAGAAGTTAGCACATGCAAGAGAGTAGACGGGGCATTTCTAGATTAACTGTCAGGTTTACATTGTCTAATTGGTTTGCTGGGGGCCATTTTAAACATGGTACCTGAACTATTTTGCCTTTGAGTGGTTCTAGCAGGAATAAGGTAACTTAGTTGTCTTCCTATTGTTGAACATTGCTTTCCAGTGTTTAGCCCTTATATGTCACATTGCCATAAGAGTTCATGAATTTTAAAGGAAAAACTCATTTTAACCAGACTCTTGAAGATGGAATTTTATAAAATGATATCTTAACTCAAGTGGGGAAAGCAATCGCCTGCTCGGCAGGTCGCTACTCGCGCGGCGGGTTGCCCACCAGCCCTCAGGCTGCTTTAAGGCAGTAGTCGTTTTGCATGTGAGGGACTTCCCTGCCGGCTGCTGGGGCTCTGGGGGCGCCGTGTTTCCAGAGAGACTGGAATCTTTGCATCGGAGGGGTTTGTGCTGCACAACATATGTAATTGTTTCACATACTTTTTACAAAGTCAGAAACAATTTAAACTCCTGCCAATAGGGGTGCGATTTAAACAGTAAGGGTCAGCTGTGCAGCAGACTGCCGTGTCCCTGCTGGGCTCTCATGTGAAGGGTACGAGGTGTACTGTTGAATGGTAAAACAACAACATTCAGAAAAGCTTTCAGCAGGACTGCGTCTACAGGACACGGAGGTCACTGAGTGGGGGCAAAAGTAGGGGAAAGGTTTTGTTGTTTTATCTGTGTAATCCTCTTAGGTTTTACATGGCGTTACTCACTGGAAAGTCTGATTTAGTTTTTGGTTCCTTGGAGTACTAAACAGAGAATAACCGTATGACTCAATATTTCCATTCTTGAGTGTGCATCCAAAGAGGACTGAAAATGAGTCAAATGGACTTGATGTGCCAAGATTGACTTTGTTTTTGTTTTGGCGTTTTTTGTTTTTTTTTTTAGGTGGGTCTTTACTCCGTTTGCACTAGCAACCCTAGAACTCACTGTGTAGACCATTGCAGCCTGGAACGCCCAGACGTGGGCCTGCCTCTGAGTGCTGGGATTAAAGGCGTGTACCACCATGCTCTGCCTAATAATGCATTACTGATAGCAGCTTTATTCCCAATAGCCACAAGGCAAAGACAAACCGACTGCCCACCAGCAAACGAAAGTGTATACGCAACACAGAATACTGTCCAGCCACAAAGGGGAAGGGTCACTGATACATGCTGTCGTGTGGTACCTTGAGGGTACTATGCTAAGAAAAACAAGTTAGACCCAATGGACACTTATATGAAAAATCCATACAGGCAATTCATAAAAACAGAAAGTCCCCAGAGATCACCAGGGAGATGAAGGTGATGAAAAGCATTGAATAAGAAAGATAGTCATCGCATAAAATTATGAACACAATTAATGATGAAGAATCATATACTTACAGTGGCCAAATGCCCAATTTTCATTTCATATATTTACCATAATGAAAATTCAAGTTAAATGTAATTAAAGAAAAAAACATCAAGTACAGCTTGACTTATTCTTCATTGAAACATTCTTCTAACCTGACCCCACCCTCAGCAGCCAACAGTAGTCACTGGGAATGTGGGTCCTCTACTGAACGCAGCCTAAAATAGACAGGTATGTGGACATGCACCCTTGTGTTGGAGCAGGTCAGCCCTCAGCCCAGGCCTTGAGGTCCAGAGCCCATGGGTCGACTCCCTGGCCACCATCTGTGGGAAGGAAGAGGCCAGAGTGACCCGGTTCTGACTGCTGTGTCAGAAAGTTTCACAGATGAAGGTGACCTAGAAGTGAGGTCTATCCTGGGTTAGGAGCTGAGGAGCCAAATTTCATTATCAGGGGTGGGTGGGGTACGGTGGGCATTGCTGGGGTGATTGTGGGGATCTCACTACAATATGATTTTAACTAGAAAAGCAGTGGAGTCTAAATGGTGCCTTCCTTGGTCCTTAAATGTCTATTTGCGTGTATCTGGGTTTTTAAATGCTGCTGTGGGAAAATGGCTTAGGGCTTCCTGCTCTTTTCCCGGTTCCTGTTTACCATTTAAAGACCTTGCCTTCTCTCCTAATCAAGCAGATAACTAGGTCTGTTCACAATTTCTCTGTATTCTTCCCAACCCAAACTGTGTTTGCCATCTAGTGAGTAATCCTTGCCATTACAGCAGCCTCCTTCAAATGCCTCATTTCTCAGCCTGGCTAAGGCAGCCCAGTCAAGCTGACTCCACGCTTGGACCCCTTGACAGCCACTTGGCATACACTGTTGTGAATACACAGACATTCAGGCCCAGTGGTCAGATCTGAGCCATCAGAATAGTGGAAGTTCTCACGGAAGGGACACTTCTGCTGTTCCTAAGAAGATAAACTCTGACAACTCAGTGTTATAAAAGGTTTAAGCAGGACGACCCATGAGACTTAACCAGCAGTGAAAATGTACTCAAGCCAACTGTTTGTGCACTGTGACATTTCCACATTCATTTCTAAGCTTTCTCTTCTTCTGTGTGTTCTACAAACGATCCCAGAGGCTATCTCAGTCTGGGGCTCTCACAGTAAATGCTGCCTTGGGGGCTATCCAACCTGTGGCCAAGGACAGCTGCACACAGCCTGACGCAAAATGTGAAACTTACACAAAGCATTATGAGAGGGGTTGCCCCTGACTCTATACTGAACTGTTCTCCAGCATGACCTTTGTCTACCACAGCGTCCTACCTAAGAGTCAAAGGTCATAAATGCCTATTAGCACAATAGTCTGGGTTTCTGAGTACACACAGAAAGAGAGCTACATTTTCTTCCTGTTGTATCTATTGTTAAGGAGTTCCAACTGTGTTATATATGCTGGGGATTTAAAAACGAAAGCTGGCTGAGGCTGGCTCAGTGGGTAAAGGCGCTTGCCAACAAGCCTGGTGACCTTAGTTCAGTCCCTGGACCCCATGTAAAGATGTAAGGAGAGAACCAGCTGCATAAGTTGTCCTCTAATTTCCATACATTGGCTGCAGTATATGTGTGGCCATGACCCATGCACACAATAAAATCAATTACATTTTTAAAAATAAAATAAGGACCACTCAGGTGACCCAGCCAGTAAAGGTGCTTACTGCCTAGACTGATATTCTGAGTTTGAGCTCCAGGATTCACATGATAGGAAGAGAGACCTGACTCTCACAAGTTGTTCACACACACACACACACACACACACACACACACACACACACACACAAATGTTTAAACATTAAAATAAAGGTAATACTAGTCACTTAGAATTCTTGAAGAATCCCTGATAATATCCTGTGGCTGGACCCTTAGGATTCCAAAATAATGATAAGGGCTCTGTTTTGGGAAATATACTGAATCCTGTGTGTTTGCTCCCAAGACAGGGACCCTGGGAACCCCACAGTTGTAAATGGAATGCCTACAACTTGCCAAGATATGGACTAAATCCCTATGGCTGTAATTTGTTTTATATATGTCTCTCTATCTATATCTACACATATGGATACATATATTTAAATAAAATAGAAGCTAACTTAAAATTTCACACACACACATTGTCAATAGCATCTTTTCCCTAAACTTTGTTGTAAGCCACTTGCTACACCCTCTTCCGCAAGATCCGGCAAGACATATTTTAAACCGTCTTCTGTCCTGCCAAGGACTATGAGTATAGAAGAGAAAGCAGACACATTTTCCACTTTACTGTCAAATTGAGTTTATCGCTCAGCATGACACTCCACAGTGATAGCTGGGATCCAGGAGCCATGAAGGCTGAGCAGAGGAGGTGGCGTAGAATGAGTCACGTTGTATAGAAAGCCCTGGGACCTGCTTGAATGGTGATGTCACTGATACATTTTTTTCTTTCTGTGCATTTCTGTACATGTGGTTTTGCAGGGAAGGCCAGAGATTCCGGGTGTACATCGTGATACCGCTGCTGCCGGGATTCGAAGGGGACATTTCCACAGGTGGAGGGAACGCACTGCAGGCAATAATGCACTTCAACTACAGGTGCCCGGACTCCAAACCCTCTGCTCTGATCTTTGCATCATGCATGGAAGCCTGGAAGGGAGCTGCAGGATTTCTGCAGTTTTGATCAGTATTTTACTTTCAAACCTTAGTCTTTACTAAGTGATAAAATTCAAATGTTACAGAAGTGTGCTCTCTCTCCTCCTGGTTCTCACTGTATAGCCCTGGCCATCTAGAAATTGATATGTAGATAAAAGGCTGGCCTTGAACTTCAGAGATACCCCCACCTCTGCCACCTGAATGCCCAGATAGTGCCTTTTTATATTAATTTTTAATACATAATGTTAATGGAAAATATCTTTATGCCACAATGCCTTTATTCTTTTCAGTAAGTAGGGAAAGTTGAAACAAGAAATGTTTCACAGCCTCCAGTCAGGCAGAGCGAAGATGACAACCAGAAGATTTCTTTTTAAGTTTCACACTTTTCTTGTCCTCCTTTTGGGGGTGGGAGGGGAGAATGAGACTTTAATGAGACCAAAAAGAAAAGGTCTCTGGGCCTTGGTCACACTTGGGTGGAGAGTGATGTGCCCCATGCTTGGCTTCAGGGAACCCCAGCTGATTCTGATAACATGGTTTGAGGGCACCATTGGGTGGGATTGTGGCCATGTTTGATATCAAGCCTCATATGGCCCAGGCTGGCTTTGAACTCGCTATAGCTGAGGATGACTCTGAGCGTCTGATCTTTCCACACCTGCTGAGTGCTGTGATTATAAGTGTGTGCCACCATCCTGTTTGCAGTGCTGGGGATGAATGCAGGTGTCCTGTCTGGGATTAAAGGCATGTGCCGCCATGCCCAGCAGTTGCTTTCTTTTCTCCACCAGCTCTTCCAGCTTGTGCCTGTAAATCTGCCAGGGTTTGGAGTAAGGTTGGTGCTGATGCTGTCATCCCAGGGCTGAATTCCCCTGCTTACAGCAACTACCTTTCTTCCACATGCTTGGACTTAGTGCATAGCCAAAAATGTTTTTTGAGCATGTCGGTAACATGGTGTTTAATTGCTTTCTATCTGCTTTCGTGTCAATTCAAATATTACTTTTAGAATTTTGTCAGTTGTATTTCCTATGACTGTTTTTGATTTTTGAACCAGCTGGATGAAATGCACATTTGGCTGTTGTTCGGCAAATGAAACCTTTTCTTATACAAAAACATCTCTGTTTGCTGCTGTAGGCTTGGGTAATAGCAGTCTTTCCAGGCATAGCTGTGATTTAATTACATTCATACAGTAGGCAGATGGAACATAGAATTTTGGTTTTTTTGCTTTTTAATACACATTTTCATTAGCATCCAGCTCAAATATTTTCTACTTTATTTTTAAAGTTTTTATTAGCATATACTAATTACCTTAGTAATTAGTATAAATAAATGAGTTTTCACTATAGCATTTTCTTACATGCATACCATCTTAATCATCTTTGCTCTTTGGTCCCCTCTCCCTAAGGCCATCCCCTACCTCATTCCCTAGTCTCCTCTCCTCTCCTCTCCTCTCCTCTCCTCTCCTCCCCTCCCCTCCCCTCCCCTCCCCTCCCTTCTTCTTCCTCTCTCTCTCCACTCCCTCTCCCTCTCTCTCTCTCCCCCTCCCTTTCTCTCTCTTCAGTGAGCTCCGTTAGAGTTCTGCGCAGTAGGAGCCTACATGACAGGTGGTTTGTGGGATCTTGAGTGTCTTTGCACAGCTATACCACTGAAGAAAATGTCTTCCCCTCTCTGACTGTGATAGCTCCTGGGGGAGGGACGGCCTCAGGGCTCCTTGCTTTCCCACTATTTAGAGGCATCCATATTTAACAGTCTTGAGGGGCAGAAATCATCAGCAGAGCTGGTTATTTAAAGCTTGATTTTTCACAGTTATAGGTTTTTTTGCTGACTTGATGGAAATAACCCAGTCTAAGGGTTGATTTTTTAAATAATAATTTAGACTTTATAATACATTTAGACTTTATAATAGTCTGCTTACTTCTTGATGCTCTGACAAGAGTCTGCCCTTTTCACCTTAGAACGTAGGAGGATTTTATAAATGCTCTTAACTATGAAGACTCCTAAATCTTTGCTGTCATGAAATTTTCTAAGGAAAAGTTCATTCATAGCCCATCTCTCTTTCTGAAATCTGATCTCAGTTTTATAGCTCTCCCATTGACTCTCATCAAGATAACTGTGTCTTTTCAGTAACATTCCCCCTCCCCCAAATCCAAATCCTACTCTGGTTTTACCTTTTGAAAATGGGCACAGGGTTTTCTCAGGAAAGTGCTTGTCCCATTTGCTTGGGTTAGGGCTACATTCACAGGCATTGCTGTTAGACTTGGTTGCTGGGCCTCTGTAACTATGTCTTTCCATGTTTTCAGAACCATGTGCAGAGGCGAGAGCTCCATCCTCAGACAGTTAAAGCCAGAGCGTAAGTAGTGTTTTCTCCTCTTCTGGGATTGCTTCTAGGAAGCATCAGGTCGTAACAGGATGAGATATGAGATGAGGTGGCAGCGGTTATTAGCTGTTTTCCTTGTCACTGTGAAAAATATCTGACAAAGCAGCTTCAGGGAAGGCTCTGTCATGGCCAGGGATGGTGTGGTGGCATCTCCTGCAGGGGCTGGCCACCTTGAATTCACAGTCAGGAAGCATGACAGGATCAATGCTGGTGTGCCCTTTGTCCTTTTTGTTCAGTCTGGAACCCCCTCTCATGGAATGGTGCTGCTCACACTTAGAGTAGACCTTCCCACTTTAATTAGCTTAATCTAGAAAACTCCTCACACTCATACCTCAGATTACCATCAAATTAACTGCCGTGGCATCCCTAAATAAATGTTCATGCGGTGTGCTTGCTTACAGAACATTGTTCACAGTGTGCTTATACAACATTGTTCATGCAGTGTGCTTACAGAACGTTGTTCACGTGGTGTCCTTAGAGAACACTGGTCACGCGGTGTGCTTACAGAACACTGCTCATGGCTGAGTATGGCTGCACACACCAGAAAAGCCTGTGCACTCTCAGCTTCTTGTAAGACATTTTTGAAAGACAGAACACTGCTCATGCGGTGTGCTTACAGAACATTGCTCACACAAGCAAGCCTCGTCACAAAATGCTCAGCTGAGGTAAACCACTTTTTCTCATTAAGTTGCCCAAACCAGTGTAACAATGGAAATACCTGTGCAGGAGCTGATGGGTGGTAAACAGTGGAAACATCTCTGCAATTTTTATTATTTTTAGAGTTCCAATGATAACTGAAGAGTTTCACAGGACTGTCTGTGTGTATTCTCGGCTTCTCCCTTACCACAACCCCGTGTGGGTCACCCCTGTCTCAAAGATGAGGAAAACAGTCATGAGGACAGCAGGCATTTGTTGCTTCTATTTGTGCAGAAGTCGTGGATTCTCATAGTACTTTCTTTTTTAAATTTAATAATTATTTATTTTACATCCAGACCATAGCCTCCCACTCTCTCCCACTTCCCCCTTGCTCCCTCATCAACCCACTGCTCCTGCCTATTTGCTTAGAAAGGGGCAGGCCCCCATGGGCATCAGCACAGCATGGCATATCAAGCTGCATCTCCCCCTGCATTGAGTATGGGCGACGCAATCAAGGATGAGGAATAGGTTCCCAAGAGCCAAAGCACCAGGGATAGTCTATTTTCCCATTGCCTGGAGTCCCACAGATAGACTAAGCTACTCAACTGTCAGATATATGTAGAGGACCTGGGTCACTCCCATGCAGGCTCCCTGGTTGTTGGTTCAGACTCTATGAGTTCCCATGAGCCAGGCAAGTTGTTTTTGTGGGTTTTCCTTGAATGTCTCTATCCCTCTGGATCTGACAATCCCTCTTCCCTCTCCTCAGCAGAACTCCCCGAGCTCAGCCCAGTATTTGGCCTTGAGTCTCTGAACCCGAAGACTTTCTGATAACAACCTGGGTAGTCACCAATCTGATCACAGGGGGTGGCGTGTTCAGACTATGCATCCATGGCTGCCAGGAGTCTTAGCTGGGGCCATCCTTGTAGACTCGCGGGAGTTTCCCTTGCTTCAGACTTCTCCTCTGCCTCATAACCCCCCTTTCCAGTCGTCCTTCTTAGCACTCTCCCCTCTGCCCACCCCAAAACCTGAGCCCTCAAGTTCCCAGTCCACCCAGGAGATCTCCTCTATTTCCCCTTCCCAGAGAGATCTGTGTGTCCCTCTTAGACTCTCCTTGTTACCTGCCTTTCTGGGTCTGTGGACTGTAGCGTGGTTATCCTTCACTTTACAGCTAATATCCACTTATGAGTGAGTGCATACCTTGTGTGTCTTTATCCTTTTTTCAGTTGAGGGGCATCTAGGTTGTTTCCAGGTTCTGGCTATTACAAATAAAGCTGCTATGAACATAGTTGAACAAGTTTCCTCGTGATATGATTGAGCAGCCTTCGAGTATATGCCCAAGAGTGGTATAGCTGGGTCTTGAGGTAAATTGATTCCCATTTTTCTGAGAAGCTGATATATAATTTCCAAAGTGGCTGTACAAGTTGACATTCCCACAAGCAGTGGAAGAGTGTTCCCCTTGCTCCACATACTCTCCAGCACAAGTTGTCATTTGTGTTTTTGATCTTAGCCATTCTGACAGGTGTAAGATGGTATCTCAGAGTCATTTGATTTGCATTTCTCTGATGGCCAAGGATGCTGAACATTTCTTTAAGTGTTTCTCTGCAATTTGAGATTCTTCTGTTGAGAGTTATCTGTTTAGGTCTGTACCCAATTTTTTTTAATTGAATTACTTGGTTTTTGATGTCTAGTTTCTTGAGTTCTTTATATCTTTTGGAGATCAGCCCTCTGTCAAATGTGGGGTTAGTGAAGATTTTTACCCATTCTGTAGGCTGCCATTTTGTCCTACTGACAGAGTTCTTTGCCTTTCAGAAGCATTTCAGTTTCATGAGGTCCCATTTATTAATTGTCAACCTTAGTGTCTGTGCTGCTGGGGTTTTGTTCAGGAAGTTGTCTCCTGTGCCAATGTGTTCAAAGCTGTTCCCCACTTTCTTTTCTATCAGGTTCAGTATGACAGGATTTATGTTGAGGTCTTTGATTTACTTGGACTTAAGTTTTCTGCAAGGTGATAGATGTGGATCTATTTGCATTCTTCTACATGCTGACATCCAGTTATGCCAGCACCATTTGTTGAAGATGCTTTCTTTTTCCACTGTATAGTTTTGGTTTCTTTGTCAAAAATCAAGTGTCCGTAGGTGTGTGGATTTATGTCTGGGTCTTCAATTTGATTCCATTGATCAATGTGTCTGTTTTTATGTCAATACCATGCTGTTTTTATTACTATAGCTTTGTAGTAGAGCTTGAAGCCAGGGATAGTGATACCTCCAGAACTTCTTTTATTGTACAGAATCGTTTTGGTTATCCTGGGATTTTTTTTCCCATATATAACTGAGTATTGTTCTTTCAAGGTCTGTAAAGAATTGTGTTGGAATTTTGATGGGAATTGTGTTGAAACTATCGATGGATTTTGGTAAGATAGCTATTTATACTATGTTAATCCTACTGATCCACGAGCTCATAGTACTTTCTTACAACCTATACTATGACCATGTTCCATAATGTTTGAGACAGCTGTGGATGAGGAAGGAAACAAACCAAGGTATCACCTTTCACTGCTGCAATTTTTTCTAGAAGTACATTCTTAAGTGTAGGACAGAAAAAGAATAAAGAATGAGAGAAAAATGTTTGCTCATCCAGACTATGCAAAAAATTCTTATAACTCAGTAATGAGCAAAATTAGCTCATTTTAAAAATATATCAACAGACATTTGATTTCAAAGAAGATACAGAGATGACTAATAAATACATGGAATATGCTCAAAATTATTAGCCATTGCAGAAAACCATGAAAACCACAATAAGACACAACTTCACATACTCTAGGATGGCTAAAATAGTGATCAGGTATTGGAACGGATGTATAAATAATGAAACCCAAACCCTCACGCATTGCTGCTGGGAATGCAATTGGTGCAGTCTCATTTGCAAACAGGTCGGTAATTCCTCAGAGGTTAGACAGAGTTCTATATGTGCCAGAAATCCTCTTTATAGAAAATGCATCTATGCAAAATTTGCACGTGAGTGCTCATAATGAAAATACGCAAAGAGGGCAAACCATACAATGTTCAATAGCTGATCAATGTATAAATTGTATGAGCATGTGTGCTCACACACAAAGGCCAGAAAAACACATTGGGTATCCTGTTCCATCATTCTCTGTCCATCATAATAAGGGGTAGTGTTGATAAACAGTGAGAAGGAGTTAAATGGTCTGTGCTAAAATATGGACAGACCATGTGAGTAGTGGGTAACTGAAAGAAGCCAGGGGAAAGAGGCCACACACTCTATGGTTACATTTTTTATGAAATGTCTTTAGTAGGCAAATCCATATCAATAGGAAGTTCTAGAGTGGTTGCTAAGGTCCAGGAGTAGATATGATCAGATGCCAATTAGATGGACATGGGGGTATAAAAATACCTTAAAATTAAGTATTGGTGATGGTTATACTGCCTTGTGATTATACTTTTTGTTTTGTTGTTCGAGACAGGGTTTCTCTGTATAGTTTTGGTTCCTGCCCTGGAACTTACTCTGTAGCCCAGGCTGGCCTCGAACACGCAGGGATCCTCCTATCTCTGCCTCCCAAGTGCTGGGATTAAAGGTGTGCACCAACACCACCCGGCTGTGAATATCCTTTTTTAAAAAATCTACTGAATTGGACCTGGGAATGCAGCTCAGTTGGCACAGGACTTGGCTGGCATGTTTAAGGCCCTAGGTTCAATCCCAGAACCACATAAACCAAGTAAAGTTGTGCACATCTGTAACCTGAGCATTCAGAAAATAGAGGGAGAATCTGAAACTCAAGGTCATTCTTAGATATACAGCATGTTCAAGGACAATTTGAGAAGCCTGGAAGATGAATCTCAAAAAAAATCTACCTAAAACAAAACAATCTGTGAGGTGTGGCAGTGCGAACCTGTGATCCCAGCACTTGGGATGCAGAGGAATCTCCGTGAGTAGGAAAATAGCCTGGTCTACATAGTGAGACCCTGTCTCAAACAAATAAACAAAACCACAAAAAACACCTATTGAACTGTATCCATGCTGAGCAAGCATGTAAATATCTGATATGCAACCCCCAAAGGGGTCATGGCCACCCAGCCCTGTAGTATGCACTTAAAAAGGGAAATTTTATGCTATGGAATTTTTGGAAATATCTATAGATTTTTATGACCTTTTTGAGGGTTTAATAGCTTTGAAAGCTATGGGTGTAGCTGGATGTAGTGATGCACACTTTAAACCCAGCACTTGGGAGGCAGAGGAGAGCAGACAGATCTCTGGGAGTTCAAGGCCAGTTTGGTCTATATAGTAAGTTCCAGGAGAGCCAGAGCTACGTAGTGAGACTCTATCACCCCCAAATAAATAGATAGATAAATAAATAGGCTTAATGTTCCCCATAGCAGCTGTTCTCAGCCTTCCTAATGCTGTGACCCTTTAATATAGTTCCTTATGTTGTGGTGACCTCCAACCATAAAATTATTTTCATTGTCACTTCATAACTATAACTTGCCACTATTATGAATTGTAATGTAAATATCTGATATGCAACCCCCAAAGGGGGGCCCACAGGTTGAGAACCTCTCTCCTACATTATCTGTATTACAGGCACACACATCTCTATCAGTGCTGTGTACTTAGGAAGTTTTCACTGACGATCTGTTCAGACCTAGTTACACACTTCACCTAATTGTATCCAGGAGAGAGCAGATGTCCCAGAGTGTCACCTTGATCTCTATGGGTTGACAAATCAGTCTATAAAAGACATATTGATAAACGAGTAAGAAGGGCATCCTGTGTTGTCTGACGGGGGTTTGGAAGGTGAAGTTGAGGTTATAGGAGAGTCAGGAATCAAAGCAAGCCTATTCTTTCCTTTCTCAGCTGTGAAAATGTCCTGAGCTTAATATAAAGCACTTTCTTTGGCTCTAGACCCCTTTTTTTTTGCCTTTGCCATTCAGAGGAAATAGATTGGATTTTAACGCAAGAAACAATTTCAATGGCAAGCCTGCTTGGGGGAAAATTTCTAAGCACCCTGGGAACAAGTCAAAATAAGGTCTCTCTGTGGGGGAATGTTCATATTCTGAACATGGCGAGGAAAGATTAATTACAGAGTGACCTTTTCTGAAGCAAAGGGTCACGGTGTTGGCCTGCTCTCTGATGATAGAGAGAAATCCAAAGCTCAGGCACCATGGCCTTGAATAATGAGGATGATGTCAAGCTGTGCAGCACAGCGCTTATGATGTGAAACACAGTGATGGTGACGTGCAGCACAGTGATGGTGACATGCAGCACAGTGATGGTGACGTGCAGCACAGTGATGATAATGTGCAGCACAGTGATGGTGACGTGCAAGGCAGTGATGGTGATGTGCAGGGCAGTGATGGTGCCAGAGAAATGTAGTCTACAATATCTATAAAAATTAGGAATTTTAGATATATTTCCCAGAATTTTATGGACATAAAGGACTTCAAAGAGGACACAATTCCTTCTTTTTAATCAGAGGATATTTTTGTTTGTTTATTTTTGTTTTTATTCCAAACAGGGTTTTTTTTTCTTGTAGCCTTCGCTTTCCTGGAACTTAGAGATTCTCCTGCCTCTGCTTCCTGAGTGCTAGAATTACTGGTGTGTGCCACCACTGCCTGGCCAGAGGAGGGTTTCTAAAGGAAGTAATGGTCCAGGCTGTGTGCAGTCTCTTGATATTGTCATCTGCAAAATTCATGCTCAAGAAGTATGGTATTAAGTTACAAAGATTGTCCCTTACTACAAGAAAAGAACCCTCAATGTTTTACGTATGTTTTTGATTTTTGTGTTGGGCCTTGTTCATAGCTGTCTTCAGGTTCATGTGACCTGCTGGCTGCAGGTTATACACACCTGGAACTTAAACATTGTTCTAGTGTAACATTTACATGTGGGGTGTGGAATTTGTGAATGTTAAATGTTTCTAGATCTTTCAGAAAAGTCTTTTACATGTGAAGCACCAATATACCCACACAGCTCCTATTGGCGGCCAATGCTCTGAAATCATTGGTGTATATTTGAGAAGATGATCTCTCAGTGAAGAACTCCCTATGTACTTAGGAATGAATTTCTTCCCAAGATATCTGAACTTAATAGAGCATCCATGGCAAAGTAGAAAAACTAAGTAACAAATGGGAAGCTGAGTTACTGCTGGGTCTGTTACTGTATTTCCTAACCTCCTAAAGAAAGACACAGTCTCGAATGTTCCTTCTGTTAGAAATCATGATAGCTTGGCCCCTCTGGCTTTGTTCTGAGTCTTAGACTTTGTGCAGGACAACTGTGAGGGAGGGGGCATAAGACCTTGTGGCGAACACTCAGACCGTGGTATTGACTATAGTTTGGTGTGGAATGCGGGATGCAGTCCCTGTCTTATGGTAAGGCGAGCAAGCAGCTATTTTATAGAACAAGCCTGGTACCCTTCGCTCTAAACAAGGATCTCATAGTGTCGAACATAATAAAGCTTATTTTCTTTTCCTAATGTTAGTGATCTGGAAGGGAGAGTTTTGACAATTGCATGCATGTATATAACATGTTTTCACCTTTTGTTGCCCTCGCTCATTTCCTCCTCTCCAACCAATCCCATTCCTGCTTTCATATTAGTTTTTTAGTGATACTGAAATTAATTAGCATTGCTGGCAGGAGCATGGGCAACTTAGCAGTGGCTACACCACTGAAGAAAATGGCTTCTCTTTCTCCAGTAGCTTTTCAGAGAGGACAGAGCTCTCATGAGACCTTCCCCCACCTATAACGGAATGCTGGTGGGGCCCCTTCCTGTCCCTTCCTGTAGCTACAGTTGCTGTGAGTAGCCACACTATGAAGGCAACAGCTCCCAGCCCTCCTCCCCATCCTGGAGTAGGGTTATGTAATTGGCAACATTTCTATGTCCTTGGCCAACTTAACTGCCATTTAGTGCTGACTATGCTACATTCATTCAGTGACCTTGACCTCAGCTTAAACCGCAACAGGTGTCATCTGAGACATCGCAGCTGTGACAATGGGCTCTTATTTTGTCTTTTCTGCCTCTACTCCTCAGTGGTTAACTCACCAAATCATGAAATGCTCAGACTGCAGTCCATTTCTAGATTGCCTCAGCCAAAGACAGAAGACATCGCAATATGATTTTCTTTAATGTAGTTGTTGTCCTCATTAGCTTTGATGACACAGCCTAGAGTCATTTAAGAAGGGAATCTCAGTTGAGGAGTTGCTCACCTCATGTTGGCCTGTGGATGTATCTACGAGGGACCTTTACTGTAATTGATGTAGCAAGCCCAGTCCACTATAGGCTGCACCAACCCTGGGTGGTGGTTCTGGGATAGATAGGAAAAGAGCTAAGCCTGAGCCAGGAAACAAGCTAGGGAGTGAGCTAGCAAGCATCATTCTTCTGTATAGTACTGAGGAGAGGGCTGCCTTCCCGGTGCCTGGCTGGCTTATACCCTGTAGTACGAGGAGGTGTGTGGGCTGTGTCCTTCCGCCTGGCTCCAGGCCGCCAAAATAATTACACAGAAACTGTATTCATTTAAATTACTGCCTGGCCCATTATATCTACCCTCTTCTTGGCCAACTCTCACATCTTGCTTTAACCCGTATCTAGTAATCTGTGTATCACCACGGGGTCATGGCTTACCAGCATGAGTCTAAACAGCATCTGTCTCTGGCAGGAGAATCATGGCGGCTCCCACATTGCCTTCTCTCTCCCAGCCTTCTGTTCTGTCTACTCTGCCCACCTAAAGGCTGCCCTATCAAAAGGCCAAGGCAGTCTCTTTAGTTAACCAATGAAAGTGAAAGCAACAGAAATACAGAAGGACCTCCTACACCACCTGTGGTTGCTGCTTTAAGTGCCTGCCTTGAGTTCCTGTTCTGACCTCTCTCAGTGACAGACTGTGACCTGGAAAGATAAGTCACATAAACCCTCTCCTCCCCTCAGTTGCTTCTGGGTGTTCTGTCACAGCAACATCGTAAGACTCATTCAGTTATCAATATTAATTCCTTTCATCATAAAAATGTCCTGGTTAAATTTTGCAAAAGAAATTATATATTGTGTACATATACTCTAAATAACCTGCTTAAGTGGTGGATTATTTAGTCTTTAGAGTTCAACACTGATGTGCCTTTGTTGGACATGGTCATATTGATTTTAGTATTTTCTTTCTGATTTACAGTTGGCAATCAGTGGATAAATTACATATCGTTTTGTGGCCTGAGAACACATGCAGAGCTGGAAGGGAACCTAGTCACCGAGCTCATCTATGTCCACAGCAAGTTGCTAATTGCTGATGATAATACGGTTATTATTGGTAAGTGTGTGAGCTGTGCTGTGCTTCTTGTCAATTGCCCTTGCTTTCCCATGCTTCCTTGGCTGTTGATATTTGTCACATAACACCCAGACTGTTTCAGAGACACTCATTTTCTTTTGCATCCTTGCTGACCTGTTTTTTGTTGCTTTTGATTTTTACTCTATACAGAACTAGAGATCTAGAGCAATGGCGGGACTTTGTGCATGTCACAGTATTTAAAGCAGGGCTGAGACCACACAACCATTCATCTGCCTGATCTCACTGATCCTTTTTAAAATGTTTACTTTTTGTTTTGTTGTTTGGTTGATTGATGTTGTGCATGCTAGGCATTTTTGTGTGGAAGTCAGAGGCCAGCTTAAATGAGTTTCCAAGAGGGTCCTGGGGATTGAACTCCAATCTTTGGGCTTGGCAGCAAGTGCCTTTACCTGATAACCCATGGCACTAGCCCTGATTTTATTAATTCATTATTACTCCCTTATTTTTATTTGATTCCAAGTGCCTAGTTTTCTGGGATTGGGAGGAGGGGAAATCATCAAGGAAAGTATTTCAAACATGATGTGTGTGGTCTGTGCTTATCATCTGACCTTCTCTGCAGATCCAGGGCCAGGGAACAGTCAGGTCAGAAGGATGGTAAAGTCTTACTGTTGGTGCATGTACCAGTGTGTTTTCTAATGTTTATGTTTTGGACACTCTCAGTCATGGTGTGGAACTGTCATCTTTGCTGATATGGGTGGGGGTAGAGAAAGCATTGTGTTTTAGTGAAATGGCATAGGTCTGTTTTAAGATCAAGGTCCTGCTCGAATGATACAAGGTGCACTTCCATATGCTCCCTTCTCTCACTGGTTCAGGAGAGAGGCATGCACATGCTGGATTGGAACTTTTGGGACAGAGGGGTGGACATCCAGCCTCCTTCCAGTTTCAGACACACTGAACATCCTGCATTAACATCATTGGACTGTTTCTCATTTAATATTGTCACATGAATGAATACTGGAAAGGTAGATGAGATACAGAAAATTAATAACCTGCCCTAGTTAGGGTTTCTATTGCTGTAGTGAAGCACCATAACCAAAATCAAGTTGGGGAGGAAAGAGGTTATTTGGCTTAAACTTCCACATTGTAGTCCATCACTGAAGGAAGCCAGGACAGGAACTCAAACAGGGCAGGAACTTGAAGGCAGGAGCTGATTCAGAGGCTGTGAAGGGGTGCTGCTTCCTGACTTGCTCAACATGGCTTGCTCAGCCTCCTTTCTTATAGAACCCAGGACTACCTGCCCAGACCCAGGACCACCACCCATAATGGACTGGGCCTTCCCATCAATCACTAAATAAGAAAATGCACTGCGACCAGATCTTATGGAGTCATTTCCTCAATTGAGGTCCCTCCTTTCAGATGACTAGCTTGTGTCATGGTGTCATAAAACTAGCCAGCATATAACCGCTCTGTAAGCTGAGCGGTCAGGGTGTGTGTGAACTTTGTCAGTAGAGATGGTACTGCTGGGAATTCTGCTCATCTGTTTTAAACAAAACATCGCTTCTCAGCTGTATTAAGATAAATCCCTTGTCTTCAAGAAGCTAAATGCCGTGAAGTATTTTGACACTTTTTTGACAGTTATATGCCCTTTTCATCTCTATCCTCCACTGAGAAAAAAAAAGTCTCATAACTAGCAGTAATGAGATGTCTTATCTGGAATATTCTTTGGGAAAAAATAACTCTGAAGCAAGAAAATATACACAGGTCAGTGTATATACATATGAATATATTTATACATGTATGTATATGTCTGTAAAAGTAGCTTGAAAATCTGTATTTATGTACAGACATAGGTAGAAAGACTGGAGAAATGGATTCTTTTAATATTTGTGCAGAACAGTTTTTAAAGAAAGCATCATCTCCCAACATCCTTTACTCAGTAGCAATGGTTTTCAACCTGTGGATCACATCCCCCAGATTTGAATAACCCCCTTACTGGTGTCATTTAAGACAATCAGAAAGCACAGATATTTACATTATGACTCATAACCGTAGCAAAATTACACTTGTGAAGTAGCAACAAAAATAATTTTACGGTAGAGGGAAGGGGTCATCACAGCATGGGGTCACAGCACTAGGAAGTTTGAGAACCACTGCTCTATAGGGACTTATTACACTGAACAAAACATGACTCAATTTTTATATCAAAGACCTCAACATAAAACCAGATAAATGGAGCTAGGAAAAAAAAATCATCCTGAGTAAGGTAGCCCAGATCCGAAAAGATAACAATGTGAAATGTGAAAGTTAGCTGTTAAGCTTTCAATAAACAGGCTACAATCCATAGAACCACGGAAGTTAGGTACAGAGTAAGGGGCTAGAGGGCAGGGATCGGTCTCCCTAGGAAAGGGACATAAAATAGATCATTATGGATGGACAAGGTGGGGGACTAGGATGAGAGGCTCCTCCTCAGGAGGAGGAGGGAAGAAAGAGATGGATGACGGAAGGAATACAGGGAGGACATCTAAAACTAGGGCCATTGAGGGATGGTATTGAAACCTAATACAGTAGAAAGTTCCCAGAATATGTTCATATGCAAAGGTGATCTAATTGAAAATGCCAGATAATGGGAAAAATGGAACCCCAACTGGGCATCTCTCACCATCAAATGAAGTTTTGGGAATAAGTTACTTCTAATTGAGTTTTTGGCCCATGAGAACCCCAAATAACCCAAGCTATTGCCAAAGCTGTTGATTGGTCTCTACAAACTGATAATAAAGCCCTCTTGCTGAACATAACACCCACACAACTCCTGGAACATGGAGAAGCTAAGCTGGTGCCTTCCAAGAGCCTTCAGCCCTATGGACTAGTGTTCACGGTACTGGAAGGTACTCTGCATGCTGCCAGAGGACAAAGCAAGCACCAGCCCAGCAATGATGACCTGCCTGCAAGATTTGCTAGTGAAATAGTGACATAAAGCATGTGGGAAAAACCAACTAATATCTGCTCGGATTTAAGGCCCACTCCATGAGAAAGAAGCGTATCTAAGGCTGCCGGAGGGAGCCAAGAACCTGAGACTAGATAGGAGCTAGGGTAAAAACCACGTACTTGCTGTGGAACAATACTCTTATGCACTGTAAAGATTTGTCACTTGAATTGGTTTAATAAAACACTGATTGACGAGTTGGCAGGCAAGAAGTTTAGGCAGGGCAACCAAACTAAGGATGATAGGAAGGAGAAGAGTAGAGTCAGGAATTGCCAGCCAGATGCAGGTAGAGCAGAAGATGAACATATCATGCTAATAACAGTACTGCCACATGCAGAGCATAAAGAAGGAATATGGGTCAACTTAAAATGTAAGCACTTGTTAGTAATAAGCCTGAGCAACTGGTTGAGCAATTATAAGTAATATTAAGTCTCTGAGTCAGTTATTTGGGAAATGACCAGTGGGTATTTGGGAACAGGCAGTCAGGAGAGAAACATCTGATCATAGATACACCTAGTGACATTTTGCTATAAGCTCCCTCCTGCAGCTGAACAATGTGCAGACAATGAGAGACATTGGAACACTCAGTCCTAAATGGGATGTCTCCATCAGGCCCCTCCCTCTAGGCTCAGGGACCCCTGCAGAAGAGGGGGTGGAAAGATAGTTTAAGGGTCAATGGGTACAGAGGACACAAGGACACAAAGATTTCCAGACTCAACAGGACTGATGCATATGAGTGCACAGAGATGCTGGCAGCATGCACAGGCTTGCACAGGTCTGAGCCGGATGGGATCCCAGCACTGAGAGGGAAAATGGACTCAAGCCCCGAGCCCTAGCCCAGAACAGTTAGTTTTCTCTAGCAGAGTGTCACTGGGCACCCAGACCATACTTGAGGGCAGTCCCCATGCCCAGCAGGCGGCCAACACATCAGTGGCATTTTTGGAGGTGCTTTGTCAGGACACTTTTTTAAGCTTTTGGTTCCTTTTTCTATATTTTACAGGTTTTGGCTTTGTGACTTTCTGTGATTTCTCCATGTGTAAACGTGTGTCTCTGCATCTGTGTGTGTTTCTTGAGCTTTTTTTTTTTTTTTTGGCGTTTTTCCTAGTTTGCTTGGTTCCGTTTTATCTTATTTTACTGTTAGTTTTGAGATGTCTGTTTTCAGATGAGAGGTGGGTATGGATTTTGATGGGGGGAGTTGGGTGAAGGGAAACCATAATTAGTATATATGTATGAAAGAGGTCTATTTTCAATAAAAGAAAAAATAGAAAAATTATAAATATGCACAGATGTCTGAAACATTTAATATAAAACAAAAGAAAAGAAATAGCCGTAATTCTTTCATGAAACTCTATAGTCCATACCTGCTGACATGCAGTGTGGTTTTATTTTAGTCATGTGACTTATTTATCTGAACCATGTAAGCTAATAATATCTTTTGTTCTCTTAGATTTTAGCATACTTTTATTACATAGTTTCCAGTTCTATCTTTGTTTATACACTTTTGTTTGCATCTCTCACAGGGCCTGTTCCTTTCTTTTCAACTGTAACCACTCTCTGGTTTGCTATTTTTATTTTCTCTATGCAGAGAACTGCCCTCATTTTTGTTAACAGCACATTCACTTCTGATTTGTTGCTTTCATAGTTTGTTTACACCGAGGCCCCGGTTGATTCCCCAGTGTAATCCTGGGATTGAGAACACGGACATGTTCAAGGCTGGGTACTTCTCCAGGACCTGTCTCCACCAATGCGGCAGACACAGGCCTGCAGGTGCATTGGTCCCCTCCAGTTAGAGGGACTTACCTTTAGGCCCACGGCTCCTTAGGGGCACAGGTGGATTGTGGCTCTTCTTTAGGATGAGGAATTTGAAAGTTTTCGCTCTGTTCACCAAGCACCTCCTTTAAGTCCCCTCAGAGGTTCTTCAGCAGGAGTAGGGCAGAGCCTGTGCTCCTGAGTGTCCTTCAGCTGCTCCCTGCACGGCCTCCTGCTCCTGCTCCCTCAGAATTTCCTTCACCCCTCTCAGGACTGCCCTCAGCGTGGTGCCAATCAGCTTGCGCCTTCGCATCCTCCTTCCTTTTCACCAAGTGATCATTTCTATCACATTTCTTTTCTTTTGGTTCTTGGAACATTTTCTGCTGATGAGGAAATAGAAATTAATTTGCTTGGAAGTAATAATAATCATAATGTAAATGGAATAAAAAGTCGCAAAGGTAGCTGGACAGTGGTGGCACGCGCCTTTAATCCCAGCACTCGGGAGGCAGAGGTAGGCGGCTCTCTGTGAGTTTGAGGCCAGCCTGGTCTACAAGAGCTGGTTCCGGAACAGGCTCTAAAGCTACACAGAGAAACCCTGTCTCGAAAAACCAAAAAAAAAAAAAAAAAAGTCACAAATGTAAGGAAGATATTCACAAAACATTTAATTTTCAAAACACATTAGAAGGGGCTCTGTGGCTGATGGTGAATGCTGCTCTTGCAGAGGACCTGGGTTCAGTTTTCAGCACATACATGGAACAGCTCTCAGCTGCTAGTAACTCCACCTCCAGGAAATCTGATAAATCTGGCCTCAGTGGACACCTGTCACACATATACATGGCCCCCCCGACCACATGTACACATGTGCATGGACATGCGCGCACACGCGCGCATGCTCACACACACACCACATAATACAAATTTTAAAACCCGCAAGGAACACCTTCAAATGAAGTATGGCCAATCTCCTAGGAAGCTGGCAGGGGAATTTACACCCAGGCCATAAATAGAAGACACTCATATTTGTTCGTACAGGAATGTCATGGTAATAGTTCTTCAAAAGACCTAGATTGCCAAAAACCAAAACATTGGGCCAGTCGAGCATTAGCTGGGCTGTGAGGCCACAGAAGTGCCCAGCACTAACCCATCACTGGGGGCTTCACTCTCTCATGTTGTGAGGGTCTCTGCTAAGTTGTTACAACCGTGAAACCTCTTGCCAGGAGACAAAATCCTGTCTGCCTCATCCTTTTTTTTTTCCTCCCAGCATGGGATTTCTGGGGGGGGGGGATTCCCATTTCTTTGACACCCATTGTTTCTCCAGTCTGGTAGTCAGGGTGAGAGACATAAAATCTTGCACTCCTGCCAGACCTGTTTCACTGGCTTGTACAGACAGCACCTACTCCTGTCTCTAACATTTCAGTTCACAATGCCAGGAGTGTATTCCTGCCCTCGGGAGTCCGGGGCTGCTGTAATGGGATGGATGGGTTTGGGGCTAATGGATAAATATGTGGGGGTTCCAGTCTGGCTCCCACCCACAGGGTTCTGATCTTGGCTGGAGAAGTGCCACCCAATCCTGAAGACCCAGTCCCTGAGTGGTCTCTGCTTAGAGCAGGAAGAGAGTGAAGTCCCAAAGAAGCACCAGGGGAGTTCCCTTCATGCACCTAGGAAGGAATGCTTAGGCTAGAGAAAGGGATACAAATGCTGCATTCCAGCAAATTCTCCCCACCTGCAGCCCTGGTCTCACCAACATGACTGCCTAAATGAGATCTGAATAAATGTAACAACTAACACAGAAGGGGGAGGGGTTCCACACCTGAACAAAGAGCTGCGGGCCACTAAGGAATGCGGAGGGTGGTAGAAAGAGTCTTCTCAAGGGAGGAACCCCCAGTTGATTATCCAGGACAGCCCCGGGATCATATACATTCAAGTCACACTAAATGGACTAGGCAGATTGTACTTATGCATTTATACATATAACAGCATCATTATTGTTACATTTATGTGCATATATAACAATTAAAAAGAGGTCATAAATTTGAGAAAAGACAATGGGGGGCATGGAAGGGCTGGAAGAAGAAAAGAGATGAGTGGAAATCATGTGATTATATTTTAATTGAAAAAAGTTGGCAAACCTCATGGTGTAATACTAAAGCTAATTAGTGCAAATGCATGCTTTACCATGACCCACATTACATCTGAAATAAAAGACTGGTCTGTGCCAAGGGAAAGTCAATGTCCTTGGGGAATTGATGTTTTATCTCTAGACCAGGCTGACCTCGAACTCACAGAGGTCCTTCTGCCTCTGCCTCCCGAGTGCTGGGATTAAAGGCCTGTGGCACTACTGCCCCAACTGACATTTCAAAATAGAGGGAAGGTGATACCAAGGCTACAGCCTGCCACGCAAGCGGAGGTGGAGGGCTGCAGCCGTTGAGGGCAGACCGTAACTCAGATTAGCCAGTGACTGGGAACGAATGCCTAACATTTAACACTCCTTGTACAACCTGAAGACTAGAAAGATTGTTCTTGGTTTTTGGTTTTTTAAAACAAGAACAAAACCCCCCAACTTCTCTACTGAACCAGTTGATTTGCCAGCTTTCTTTGAACTGTCCTTCATGAGTCAATTAGCCAGCTTCCTTTGAGATGCAGGTAGAAAATGGAAGTATGTGAAACAATATGGATACATTGTTTCATAAACAGGATAAGAAAGCTCTAGTGTTAACTAGTCTAGAATCTTCAGGATTTTGTTGTAACAGGCTTTCTTGGACTGCCAGCCCCCAAATTATAACATGGAGATTTAATATTAGTTATGAATGTTCTGCCTTATCTTATGCTTGTCCCACTAGCTCTTATATCTTAATTTAACCTGTTTCTCTTCATCTTTGTTTTGCCTCTGGGCTTTTTACCTTTCTTTCCTCTGTATGTTCTACTCTGTGTCTGGCTGCCCGGCAGCTGCCTGGCTGGCTCTGCACATCTCTCTCGCTTTCTCCCTCATTCTTTCCTTTCTTCTCTCGTCTCTACTCTCTTATTCTCTCTGTCTGCCACCCCCACCCAGCCCTAGTTATTGGCCATTCAGCTTTATATTCGACCAATCAGGTGCCTTAGGCAGGCAAAGTAAAACAGCAGCACATCTTTACATAGTTAAACACATGTAGCATAAACAAATGTAACACATCTTTTCCTAGTTAAAGTTTTATTTTATTTTATTTTCTCAAGACAGGGTTTCTCTGTAGCTTTGGAGCCTGTCCTGGAACTAGCTCTTGTAGACCAGGCTGGCCCTGAAACTCACAGAGATCCGTCTGCCTCTGCCTCCCAAGTGCTGGGGATTAAAGGCGTGTGCCACCACCGCTCAGCTCTTAGCCCTCATGTTTGAAAGATGGCTGTAGATGAATGTTCTGACGTCAATATCCAAAGGATGGAAGAGATGGTATAAAGTTCTGCTTTCTCAGAAGCCCCTTGGAAGCTTTCCTTCATGTTGTCTGGAACCATGCCAAGTGCCGTCTCCTAAGCTAATCACTGGTAAAGATGGTGATATTATGATTCTAGGCTGCTTTAGAATGACCAAAGGTCTTACTTGGGCTAATCCTAAGGAGGCCCCCACCTCCCTAAACTACATCTTCAAAGATAACTTTGGCAAAATTGGGGTGTTGAGAGTCAGGAAGCATGGGGAAGGGCCGGCCATGGGCAGTAGCTGGTAGGAGAAGCTCTCCATGTCTGTTGTTTCTCCTTTTAGGTTCTGCCAACATCAACGACCGGAGCATGCTGGGGAAGCGAGACAGTGAGATGGCTATCGTAGTGCAGGACACAGAGATGGTCCCCTCAGTCATGGATGGGAAAGAATACCAAGCTGGTTGCTTCGCCCGGGGACTTCGGCTGCAGTGCTTCAGGTGACCTCACAGAGCCACGCTTCTGCTCTTAATCCCACAGCCACAGTGTGCTCTCAGGCATTCCTGCCAGGCCAGATTCTTTTTAATCTAGAACAATGTCTCTCAGAGGACAAACACAGTATTACAGAAATGATTCTAAATAGACACACGTGTTTTAATACCCGGTCATCTTTATGTATAATAGCACAAACTACCATTTAAAATGTAATCAGTTTAAGGTCAGGCCAGATCAAACCATCTAGGTAGAATTTGTTTAAGTTTTTAAAAGTAGCTTCACATTTTTTTGTTTGTTTTTGTTTTTTCAAGACAGGGTCTCTCTGTGTAACAGTCCTGGCTGTCCTGGAACTCACTCTGTAGATCAGGTTGACCTCGAACTCACAGAGATCACCTGCCTCTGCCTCCCAAGTGCTGGGATTAAAGGCATGCACACCACTGCCTGGCATAACTTCACTTTTAAAAACCTAAATAAACAGGTCCTTCTGCAGATAAAGGCACTCCCCACCTAGCGTGATGACCTGAGTTCAATCGCCTCCACTCACAAGGAGAAGAGAGAATCTCTGATTGGTCACTCACACTTGGGGACCACATGGTAAAACAGAGACCCAGCTTCCACAAGTTGTCCGCTGACCTCACCACAGGTGCTGTGACATCAACATCTTCAGGCACACAACATGGATTGCAAGGATATAATAAGCATTGCTAAGAGTAGCCTGGTGGTTTCTGGCATCAGATGCAAGTGCAAATACTACATTTCCACAGTTTAAAGAGGGTCCAGACATGAATTTCTGGCCTTCCTCAAGACAGGCCACTGAGGGCTATGACAGAAGGACTCTGTGACCCTACCGGAGTCAGTGCTGTTGTTGGCACTGGCTCAGGTTACCTGCCCCAGCCCCTTTAGTCCGTTATCAACAGTGAGCCTCCTGAGCCTTCGAGATCACATCCCTTCTTGGCTCACCATCTAGCTAGCGCCTTACCGCAGAACTAATCCAGGAGCAGGCGAGACTTTTCCAGATGTGTCGATCCGCACGGTCTGTCAACACCTTGACCTCTCTCCCAGCTATAGACCATGTTAGGAGGTCCTTATGATTCTAGAATTGCCCTTCCTGTGCTGTCATTTCATTTGTGACCTATGGGGTCTCTGTGACCCCCAGGGCCAGCAGAGTGCCAGTCTGCGTGAGACAAGAAGGAAAACGGGTTCAGTATGCCTTAGTTAGCCAGTGTTGATTCAAACTACCCTGACCCTGAGGAGTTTATTTTAGGCATATTTAAGTATGGTGCAATTTTGAAAAAAGTCTCCTGGTATAACACAATCCCTTGTGCACAAGGAGGTATGATTACACCAAAGCAACTCTTTGCAAAGTGTGTGCCTTCTTCCACGAAGATGGGCTCTACAAAGAGGCTACATGTTTTATCTTAAGGGCTAGAGAAGGATCCAGTGTGGTCTCGGTCATACAGATAAAGTAGAAGTCATCTGGGCTGTTTAGCCACCTCTTGTCCTGGTTGTGGAAGTCTGGGGTACTCCCTGGCCATACAGATCATGCAAAGGTCACCTAGACTATTAGCCACCTCCAATCCTGCCTGTGGGATCTTGGTATGGCCTAGCCCTACAGATACCATAAGTCACCAGGTTATTAACTACCTCTATCCCCAGGCTTCTGGGTGGAAAACCAAGTTCTACATCTCTTCCACTGGAAACACAATCCTGCCTTTTGACATTCCTGTTTCCTTAGTGCTTGTCTGTGGGAGCAAGGACCTTCAAGCTCCCAGTAGTGGCCTCTGCGGTGAGACATACCAGGTGCCCCTGATGTACTCAAGTCTGTGCTTGGGGGAGGGACGTACTGTGACTTCCTGGGGGAGGGACTGCTGTGACTTCCTGGGGGAGGGATGTACTGTGACTTCCTGGGGGAGGGACTACTGTGACTTCCTGGGGGAGGGACT